>JADLZN010002223.1:0-27892 GCA_018155175.1 Sinocyclocheilus anophthalmus | reverse complement strand
TGCTGTGACTGACAACAGAAACATAAAATTACATTACGACTATAAAAATATCTTTTTAATGCTATATTGTTACTAAAAAAAAAATGTTCCTGCGTATTTCGGTCATTTGCGTTTTATATCCTTTATATTTCGCCTATAAAGTGGATAGGTTTAGGTTTGGGGGTATAGGTTAAATGGTCTCAAAAATGAAATCGCATACTGATAAAATGATACAAATGCACTGATACAAATATCTTAATGATATAAAAAATATGTAAATATTTGACGTTTTTTAGCTAAAAATACGTAGCAATTTTTACATTTTAAACATTGAAATACGTCTAAATTGTACGTTTTAGCATTAATAAAAACAAAAAAGTTGTTGTGCTTGTAAACATTATACTATCGCATAAACAGTGAGGACAGGCTGCGCACGGTTCACTTTATTTATGGTCCCCTTAAGACATTCTACTGACTATTAGTAACTTTGCAAGTACATGTCAACTAATTCTTATTAATTTGCAACTAGATGTCTACTATCTCTCAGAGTAGACTTAGGGTAGGTTTAAGGTTAGAAGAATAAGTTGACAAAGAAAGAGTTAGAAGATATTAAGCAGACAGTCTACTAATACTCTACTAACTGCTAGTTGACATGTAGTTGCCCTTACTGTTAGTAGAATGTCTAAAGTGGACTACCGAAATAAAGTGTTACCTGCTCACACACTTTTGAGACTGAATTTTGTGAATAGACATGAACATGCACACCTTCTGACGAACCTTTGCAGCCTGAAAAATGGATCATATTTTTCATGTAAGACTAAGAGTGAAAGTTTATGCAAGTAAAATTAATTTATTTTATTTGAAAAATAAAACAGTAAGGTTAATGCTGTTTTGAAGTTATTTTATTAGAAATAAATATGTAGGTTTCATCAATTTTGACCTTTTTTGAGCAGTCATGAGTTAAACATTTCATTCCAACAGGAGTAATACTGGTAATTCTCAGAATATGTCTATCTTCTAAAATTCATACAATGATATATTCAAACAAGATTTCTCATCAATATTGAAAAAAATATATAGCCTATTTATTTTGCATAATTTCTTTTTGGTGTGGTTCAAAGAAATGTCAAAGAATTTCTCAATTTTTAAAAAAAAAGTAATAACAAGGTAATAACATTCAAAACTTTGGAGTTTTTTTTTTTTACATTCACTCATTAATTAGAAGTTGCAGGTCAGATGCAATATGGATTTAGTTAGTTAGGAAAAGTTTTATAAAACAATGATTCTTCAAGCCCAAATGGACCGTGAATGTGAAAATCATATACAGATTTTGAATGCATTATGAGGGTTAAACAAAAAGATCACATTGTGACAACTTGCCCCATATGAAGTGACAACATGCTCCAGCATATTAAAATAAATGCATCTATTTTCTGGGCGACAACAGTGAAAATGTTCAATAGCGTGTTCAAAACAGTGGAAATGTTCAATGAAATGTTCAATAGAGAGCACCAGGGGCTGCTGTGTGTAGCTCTCACATTGTTTTCATATTAATATTTTCAAAGTATGAGAAAGACTTTAACCATCATTTAGATGGAAGTGACACAAGCGGTGACGTGTGTCCATCACACACATATCTCCAGTCACACCTAAAGCTTCCAGAGAAACCGTTAATTCATTTAACAGCTTCGTTATACACTTCACATAATTAAGCACAAGTTCAGCTTGATAAGCCTGAAGTACTTCATCGCTAAACCAAGCACGTAGTCAGCGCTGTGGTGAAATTCAGCTCTTGCTAGCAGTGGTTCCTTTACACATTAAAGCAGTCTTCATTTCAAAGAGCTACTTAATTATTTCATGTGACAAGGGGGGGTATTAAAATCATAACTCCATCAATTATAGATTTGATCATTTACGGGCGAGGTTAACTATGCAGTGATGTGTGTTGAGAGAGAGGCTTTTAAAATAAAACTGGGTTAAATTGAACAGCTCACTGTTGAGAGCAATGAACAGTGACGAGTGCGCTCAATGACTGCTGCTGCTGCTAAATTCAACAATACTTACTTTACAGTTCTTTTCTTCAGAGACAATGATATCATAATGCAAAGCACACTGTAACCCTTTAAAGCACATAATAACACACATATACTAGGCTTAGTAATCAGTGTCACATACTGATACTGTAGCGTACATATGTGTAATTCATGCTGTCATTAGCCTTCTAGAGACACCAGAAGACACGAGGAAATGTCAGAGTTTAGAGGGCCTCGTGTAGACCAACAGAGTATTCAGATTCAGGTATTGCATTTATTTGTTCACTTGTGATACAGAAAAAAAGGTTTGACAATAAGATATTTAACATTTGGGGTCCTTGTCATTACCTGCTTTTGTATTGATATGCAGGAAAAAACAATACGTGTAAATGTCTTTGGTTATATTGGTCGTGTGTGTGTGTGTGTGTGTGTGAGTGTGTGGGTTACAGGTTTAAGATACTGGTGGGGACTTAAACCTGAATCCACACAGACTCATGGGACTCGTGTTAGGATTTCCAAAAGCTTATAAATCATAAGAATAAAGTTTTTTGAAAATCTAAAAATGCAGAAAGTTTCCTGTAAGGGGTAGGTTTAGGGGTAGGGTTGGTGTAGAGCAATAGAATATACGGTCTGTACAGTAGAAAAAACGTTATGCCTATGGAGAGTCCCCACAAGTATAGCTGACCAGACGTGTGTGTGTGTCAGACTGTGTTTGTGTGTGTGTGAGTGTGTGAGAGATAGTGTGTGAGTGTGTGTGTGTGAGTGTGTGGTGTGGGTGTGTGTGTGTGTGTGGGTGCCAGGGATCTGGGTGTGTGTGTGTAAACGTTTTGTTGACAAATGAGGACCATAAATTTGTATAAATGGACAAGTATGACACAGGTCTTACAACGAGGAAGGGACTTTTCAGGGGCACATTACCCATGTCCCCACTTTCAAAACGCTTTAAATCCACACGACTGGAGTGTATTGAAATCTGAAAGCACAAAGTTCCTGGGTGTGAGGGGTTAGGTTAGGGGTTTCCCGTTTTAGGGTTGGTTTAGGGCAATAGAATATACGGTCTGTACGTTATATAAACCATTATGCCTATGGGATGTCCCCACTTTTCACAAATGTAAACCTGTGGTGTGTCGTGTGTGTGTGTGTTGTGTGGTGTGTGTGTGTGTCAGGACTTTGTGTGTGTGTGTGTGGGTGGCAGGATTAGGGACTGAGATTAGTTAGTGTAGATTTAAGCATAGAGCAGTCAACAAATTAAATTATTATCTGGACTTAATTTTATTCAGAAATGTTTTTATGCAAAGTTTAATTTATTTAATTCAAATTAAGTCATGGGTCAACACACCTTAGTTGAATTAGTTCAAATTAATGTATGTTTAAATTAGGTTTGTCAAACTAAATTGTATACATATATACAGTGGGTATGGAAAGTATACAGACCCCCTTAAATTTCACTCTTTGTTATATTGCAGCCAATTGCTAAAATCATTTAAGTAAATTTTTTTTCCATGATTACACACAGCACCACATAGTGACAGAAAAACCCAGAATTGTGGTGACATTTTTGCAGATTTATTAAAAAAGAAAAACGGAAATATCACATGGTCCTAAGTATTTCAGAAACCTTGCTGTGACAATCATATATTACTCAGGGGATGTCCATTTATTCTGATCATCCTGGCCTTTGATCCGGACTCATTTCAGAAAGACAGTCAAAACCGTTTGAGATGATCCTGCACTTTCCCATCAGTCCACACAATTTAGATTTGCAAACATGAAAGATTTTGATTTCCTTTCAAGAATAAATCCACCTTCTGGCAACGATGTCTTCTGGGCGTCCCTGGCCTCGGGTGAGGTTCCTGTGAAAGATGCGGCAGGATCCAGAGGCGCCCGATAATCCAGAGGCTTGTCAAGAATCCGAGTCCTCTGATGAACAACAGCTTTGACCACCGTAATAAGGAAAGGCTGAGCGCAGGGCAGCCTTGTAAAACATCAAGCGGACAGACACAGCTACCTCAGGAGCATGACAGATCTTAGGCTTTGAGCTTCATGGCTGCAAGGCCACAATAAATCGTCTCAAGAAGAGCTTTCCTGACAAGAGGAGTGGAGATTAGACGAAAGCGCAGACACCATCTTCATCTCCACGTCTGAAGGACAGATGAAGCGACTGAAGACTTGTGTGGGTGAGATGGCAGGAGCTTCAGAAGCAAACCTGCACACATCTCATCTCTCTGGCCAGATCAAAAAGGGGAAGGAAACTATTGAAAAAGAGAAAAGTCTGCACTTTTCCTGGCGGATTGCTTCTCAGCGTGGGGATCAGACAGCTTTACTCCGGTGTTTGAGGAGAGGAGATTCCCCTCACATACTAATGCTTTCTGACTGCGGACGCTCACTGTCCTGTCGACACGCCGAGCGACTCTCTCAAGCAGAAATCAAACCTCTGCTGCTGCCCTCCATCACTTACCAGCTCATTTTCTCCTTCACTCACCAAATCCTTTAGTCGGGGAGATTTACAGTGCCGCTTCAGTCCATGAGACAGATGAATCTTGGCTGAATTGGCAGGGTTTACCTGAAACTATTGATCAGGGTTGTAGATTTGTGTGCCATTCATACAGCATTTCAGAAAGGCTTTTCGTTTCGTACAGTGAAATGCAGGCACATGTGAGGAAGCTCACTCGGATCTGTGAGTTTGCAGGGGTGGAAGAGCAGAAATCAAACAGAGATTATGTTGGATCTAATTCTACATGACGTTATAGCACACCACATGTTCTGGTGTCCTGAGCACAGTTAGGCCTCCTGCATCACAGCACTGCAGCGCTTACACCAGCAAACCCTCTCCCGACAGAAGGAATGACGCATAATAAAATCTCTGCTCCACTCCACCGAGCAAACTCATAAATGTCTAAGCTCTTCCACATGACTTCAGGTCAAATGCTGTGTTCATACACTACCGACTGCTTCTATCTGCAGCATATCCAGTTAACCAACATGGAAGTGCCTTGACTCAATTTTCTCTCAATTGAGCCACATTTGCTACACTGCCATTAAAATGCATGTAAAAGGTTTGGAAGGAAGTTCAAAGAAATGACCTTGTTATTCGACAAAGCTGTTACAAATGTAGTTCACAAATGAGCTAACAGGCTCTTCATGGAGCAACATTTGGTGGAGGTTAACACTGACATACGTATAATAAAAGTGTCATATAAATTTAATCACCTCAACTGCACAGTAGTCACACATGACTGCATTAATTCCCCTACAAAATCTACAAGAGCCTTAATCCTTAGAAAAGCAAATGTCATTCGCTGACAACCGCCAATGTCACAGAAAAGCAGATCTCCATATTCATATTCACAGCCACTTCAAAGAGGGTTTTAGACGGTGAGTCACTTCAAATATTTACCATGGCAAACTTTACCGTTCAAGAGTGACACAAGTGCCTAGCGGACGTTAATCGCCATCAAGACACAACTTAAACTTATGGAGAACTTAAGGAGTCTGAATGTTCTTCAAATAGAGGCTCATGGGAAGAAAATATTAAGATTCAAATAGCACAGTAGGCACATTTGTTTGAGAGAACTGCATTTGCTTAGTTTGGTGATGATAAATCTTCAGCAAAATGACTGTTTACTGTTTTAAAGCGTGCAATCTAGTTCACACACAGCCGTGGTTTCTACTTTTATCAGGTTTATTCTATGTGTTACCCATCCCTAATCGAGTGCTGCTTCACATAACTCAAGAAACCTGGCACACACGGTCATATGATATATGATGCGATACATACGATCCAGAACGGTTATTCTGACACACGGAGGGCAAGCATGAACTTTGTCACTGGAAAATCAGATTAACAAAAGTTTCTACTCTTTTCCAGACATCAGAATAGCAGCAGTTTGACATTATAGTCAATACTTTAGTCGTTATTTGTGTCCAATGACTTAACTATATAACTGATCGTGGTCACTGTGATTTTGTACTAGGTTCATGCCACTCGTATTCTCTCTGTTCACATAATACAATCATTTACACATTCATATCCACTACCAGTACTTTTGATATTTGATAATACGCCTCTTATATTGATAAGCACAGACTTATTAAACATTAGCCCTTGTGTATTATTATATAGTAGGACTGTGCAGCGACACAGATTCCAGACTCACCAGCTCTTGATTTTATTAGATTTCAATTGTAATTTGATTCAATATCGATTTCTTTGGATATACACTATATGGACAAAAGTATTGAAACACCTGACAATTACACCAACAGGAACTGTAATAACATCACATTCTAAACATACAGACATTAATATGCAGATGGTTCCCCTTTACAGCTATGACAGCTTTCACTCTTCTGGGAATGCTTGAACGCACTGAGCTCTTCAGAATGGCCCATTTTTTCACAAATGTGTGTAAATGCAGATCTAGTGTCTAATGCTTGATTTTATACACCTGTGGCAATGGGTCTGATTGAAATACCTAAATTCAATACTTTTGTCCATATAGTGTATATCAGGCTCAATATGTGTCAAAATGTTTTCTTAATGAAAACAGCCGCTCAACTAAAGCTGTAAACTTTACAAGGAACCCTGTCAGTTGATACATCTTATCAATATGAGATAAAATAAGGATAAAATTAACAACAGAGTCAATTGAGTCATTGTAGCGGAGCATCTGTAGTCTCATCTGCTCCAGAGTGGACCAGTAATGTGTGTGTGTGTGTGTGTGTACAAAAAAACCTGTACTCAAAATTACGCAGACTTGTCTCTAAAGATACTTAATTTATGCAAAATACCTATTGTTACACACACACTCTCTCTTACACACACACACACACGCCTGATAGAGGTGTTGTGATCAGATCTGATCTTAAAAGAGCTTGGTCATCACAGATATTATGAAGAACAATCATCAGCTCAGATCACTAAAGCTCTAGAAACACTGATATCAATAAACATGAGACGTGTCCCCGCGCTCTGGCTCTGAGCTCATCTGGATGAAGGATCAGACCTCTTTACAGCTTCTCTGCCTGCAGAAAGAAACCGAAGCACATCACAAACACAGACACCTCTATCAGCCTTCCATCTTCTGGCTTCGCTTCATGGCAAAAATACCAGAGACTTGACTGAAAAACAGGAAAACGCTTCATCAGCTAGTATTGTGTGGCACAAAGGCAAAAACAGGCTTGTTTGCAGGAGCTCGTGCCTCAAACGGAGGTGACATTCTGAGGAAAACAAAAGAGAAGGAGATAAGGCAGAAAAGGTTTTATGCCAAATAAATGAATAAAGCAGAAACAGAAAAGGGCAGAGAGCAACGCGGACACACGGGCCCCGCAGAGAGAAACTACAGGCTCATTAAGGGCAAAAATAAGAGCCATTTTCCAACTTAATTTCCCCGGCTGCTATTTCAGCATAATGTGGCGTGGCTTATCGTTGCATGCTCCTGTACTGATGCATTTTAAAAGCCTCTCATTCTGAGCATCATTATTTATTCTAAACAGCATTCTTCTAGAAAAAATGCTGGAAAGGCCGCACAATGCCGGCTGCCTAATTAAATTGCTATTCAGTTGCTCTCCCTGAAAATTAATTCATTGAAATGAAAAACTGCATTTTTCCCAGAAAATGTGAGGAGAGGCAATTAAAAAGACGGTTCAAGGCAAGGTTCATTACATTAAAAAAAGCAGAAAGAAAAGAGGCGAGAGGGAGAGCGAGGAACAACAAGATTTTAATAAAGACAGATTCAAGAAGCCACACTTGTTAGGAGCGACGCTTATTTTTCCTGCAGGATGAAAACACTCCCTGCGCTTTTGATTTGCAGCACATCTCTGCTTTCACACGTCCAGCTCTGATGATTCCTGCCATTAAATATTCAAGTGCTACAGAGAGCGACTCTACAGCAATTATTCCATGAACATCCCAGCTGGATTCACGTTCATCCTCTCTAACACAGCACAAGACACATCAACAATGCAAAGTCATTTATGTTGGGAAATCAGAATCAATGTTTTAATACGATATTTGCACGTACGATCATGTGGAAGAGAGAACGTCTCGTAACGCTGATGCATGCGAGCGCAGATCTCCACGGGACGGAGGTAACATTGCGAATTACTAAAGGAGCAGATGGAGGTCAGAGGTCAGCCAAAGTCAATTCTGCTCTCTGGCACGAGTGAGAGCACATATTACCCGATGATTCAATGGCCTCTTCCCCAGCAGCAGACGTCATGAAGGAGGGGCTGACGGGACGAGACTCCTGCAGTCACACGCTGAGATCCTCTCAAAACAGGAGACCGGTTGTATTTCAGTGTCAGAGAGGTTAAATACAGAGGATATTATTATTACAAATCGCTATGAATACTGTATTTAAGAGACAAAGTTCAACGAGAGGGTCATTATCACAAACAATCCCTGACAGGACGAGCAGTGACGCGAAGGATGACCAGCTGACTCCACATCATCACACATCTATGTATTTAATGCAAGAAGAAAGCGCACAGAGTGATGAAAGGAAATCTGATTAATAAGCCTGAAATGTGTTTGTGTGTAATGATGCTAGTTTCATTGGTAAATGTCTGAATTTTTCATTTTAGACACTGAATATTGAGGAGAACAACTCAGCTCAAATATCTATTTAATGTCCATGAATGTATTGCTTTGGGAAGAAGCCATGTAATCCACAAATGTTTGACCAAATTCATATATTTTCAAAGAACTGGAAACCTATTCAAAACCAGCGCCGCATGGACAGACTTATCACAGGACAGATCAGAGTCAAACTCAAAGCTTGGTTTGGTGGTTTATTGCTGAGGGAGTTTCTCGGGTGTCTCCCCCTGCAGGCGGCTGTGAAACACAAATGGACGGGAATGAGACAAATCCAGCGGCAGGCTTAAGTGCCTCCAGAGGAGTTGCTTTCATTAGCTGAAGAACATTTCTGATGCGGTCCACGGATGCACGGGCTGCGTCTCTCCCTAAACGCTTCGAGCTACTTCACATTAAGGCCTCGTTTGGGTTCGGTGAAATATACCCTCGTTGCCTTTATTCGTTTTTAATTGAGTCAGGGAAGAGGTTTTCCCCACCCACTGCTTCTCTGTGCAAAAACACTCCTGTTTTTTTAAAGACGGCATTAACCTGACCTTGTAAAGGCTTTTGAACACCTGCTGAGGAACAAATGAGATGCAGATACAGGCCACCTGAGACTCTTTACACGCATCCTCCTCGAAGCATCTGGAGGCTGATCTTCACTAGTGTCCCATCCTGAACGAGCGCTCGAGAGCGTCAGACTCACGAGTCCCTGCGCATGGTTCCAGCTGTGAGAAACACAGGAGAAACGCCAATCCAACGATTCCCATGTGCGGATAACATGAAAAAGCTGCAGACGGTTGCCACAAAGCAGGAGATGGAGCTAAAGAGCGAGACTGGAGAACGACGATCGGCCAGATGAAGCAAACTGAAGACCCACAGAGGCCAGGAGGAGGACGAGATCAGAAACCCAGCGCTGACTGGAGAACAGGACTCTCAGGACGTGAACACGCATGCAGCCGGCCGGACCAGCACGGATCTCTAATGCTGCCGTGTATTCAGAGACCAGGTGTGAGAGATCGGTCTAAACCAGACTCCCGTGAGAAAGCGATGCGTGTGTGTGCAGTAAATAACTTCTTGCTGTGACAAATGGAAAGGGAATGAAAACTGCAGTGTCTGAGTCCTTACTCAACCCCTGAAAAGCGGTTTCTGTCGAACTGTGCGTCTGAAACGTCTCTGAGGACAGAGTCACTGCAGTCGAACGATCTGAACGCCTGCGGCTGGGTTTGATACTCTGAAGATTATAACAGAAACAAAACACGCCTTCGTTGTTTCTACAACACTGCAGCATTCAAGCCTTTCCTTCATACGCGACTGCATGTGTGACCTGTGCTCGGACCGGAGACCAGAGACCAAACACATGATGACCACTAGATCTATAGTGAAGGATGACGCCAATCAATCTGATTCACTGAATCACGTCATTAAGGTGCTGCACGTCTGTTGACTCCCTCAGGCTGCTCATTTCCAGGCATGCAAATACAGCTCATGTCTACATGACGAGGAAAGACCAAAATCCCATCTTACAAATGTAAGTGTCATAATCGAGTTTCTATAATACAGGAATTAAAAAAACAAAAACAATCTGAGAACAACGGGATCATAAACTGTTAATAAACTGCTCAAAACAAGCTCAGGACGCTCCATCTGATGCACATGCCCATATTCTGCAGTGACTTTAATCTAACACTGCGGCTGTAGGAGTTATTAAAGAGTGATAATGATTTAGGATGTGCTGGAGGCCAGACAGTTTAGTCCTTCAACAACTCTAACATCTGAACCAGTGGAGGACAGACCCTGCATGTGTGTAAACGTTTCACTGCATCCCATCAAGCATCATAATGAGAGAGAAAATAAATCCCTCTAGTCCTTCACATATAAGGCTGCAGATTTCTGCCTCTAATGGCTCCACTATGTATGAATGTAAGTGGACCAGAAGAGATCAAACTGCCGTCTACGAAACGCATTTGCACTTCATTAGAGCTCACGCGGGGCAGGCTGGGGTTCAGCGGAGGGGGACGCGCTTTAATTGCCAGTCCAATTAGGAGGTTTTATCATGGCTTTCAGAGCATGTTTCAAACTTCACACGGCCAGACCACTGTGTGTAATTAAAGACATTCTCAGGGCCTTAAACGAACTGCAGTCAAATAAAGAAGACGCACGCAATGCATTAACACAGAGCTGCAGTTAGTTAAACGCACAATCAGAGGAGAACTGCAACTTCAGCATATAGTCACATTTTAAATAAGTTAATTATGAAAGGGAGCTAAAATGTCATTTTAGTATGAGGCAGATGCTCAGCGAAAGAAAATGGTAGCACATTATTTTATTTTGAACTCTTCTTTCATTGTTTTTTCTGCATTTATTCATGGGATACTGTTATGGAAGAAAAACTGAAAAAAATAATGCATTGTATTAACAGTGCTTGCATTTCAATGCCAGGCCTGAAATTCAACGTAGTTGTTCATTTAAGCTTTGAATATTTCAATTCAAAACATTTCAAACACATTTTCATAATTAAAAATTCAAAAATCCATATTCACCTTCCAGAATTCACTTCCGAAATATTCAATCTGTTTAAGAATACGATGTATAATATTCGACAGGCAATTTTCGATCCATATTATTTCACTTTACAAATTCGCTTCCACAAATTCAGAGGTTAAAATTCGGGATTGCACATTCGGGATCTGCAGGAATAGCAGTAGAGCACAGATGCATGATCTCCAGCTGCTGTCAGCCGCTCACCAGCAGGTGGCGCAAGCGGCTGTTGATGAAGTCATTTACAAAAACTGATCTGCAGAAATGGAGCAAGCGCCAAGTAGAAGTTATGATTATCGGGGCCAGTATAAATATGCGGAAAAAATGATTGTGTCAGACCCGTTTAATTCAACATCGCTGTTACTCGTTTCTCAGCCTATATGTGTGTATGCAGCTTTCTCTAACGTTACTGAAAAGGAGATTATAATGCTGTTTTACCCGACGCTGATGTACAGAACTAACATTACATCTGAGGAAGACATATATTGCTTTCGGTTGCTTAGTTTCCTTTACTTTGTATCATGGCTTGTGTGACGCTGTGCTGTAATACTGCGGTCCCCCTCATACGTCACACTCCAGGATTCCCCAACGACGCGTAACGCGCCTCAATTAACCAATACAGTGCAACCCTCTACATTGCAAATGCAAGCCCTGAAAATACAATGCATTATTTTTTCAGTTAGTGCAATTCAACATGCTTTTTTGTTTCAAAGACATTTGTCATTATTTTTCTTCCATATACCGTTTAATAAATCAGGGGAACCAAATAAAGGCTGCAATGTTTGCATTTTCTCACATTGTATGAGTGGAATAAAAGCAAAAAGCCAAGCGATTACTCATTAACACATGTTAATGTCAGATGTGAATGAGGCCACAGACGCACATGTGATTTGACAGGACCGATAAACCGCTCACAGCAGCTGATGACTGCACTACAATGATCACACTTGGCTTTGGACAAAAGATGTTAATGGAAATAAAATCACTTGCTCAAACAGGAGCTTGATTAATGCGCAAACACACCAATGAAGAGACTGAGTATGTCATCCTTCTATATCAAGGTTGCTCGAAATACCATCAAAGCAGCTCATGCTCAGCCACAGACGTCACACTCTCCTCTGGCTCAGCCATCCCTGACCATCATGCCGAATGACTCGAGTCTCACATAAAAACACTGCAGTTCTTCATCCCCTGGAGGAACCACTGACTGTTTGACTAAACGCACAGCCCAGAGCTCGTCTCCAAACCTCCTCTCTGGCTTCAGAAACCCACATGCAGCTCTGAGGAGCGACAAAAGACAGACACACAGTGATCTTACCATGGTAAAGTGAACATAAAACAAAACTGTCCAAGTTCACTTCAGTACACGTTGCTGGTCTTATTGTGAACGATTCATCAGTGCATGCTACTCCAAAGAAAAGAAAATGTTTGTCACTGATCAGAACGTTCTCCTTCAGAAACAGCTTTTCTTTCTGTCTGATGTCATTACTGCAAACCTGATCACTGTTTCTATGATGAAGACCAAGTTTCACTCAGAAATATGTCTAGATCTAGAAGAGAGCTGCTTAACCTGTGGTAAGAATCACTGCAACCCTTTAATAAAACAGCAGAAACGAGATAAGCCTTCAGGTATTTTACATTATATTAATTATAATAAACCACAACAGACATCAATTTTTTCATGTAATTAATTACTCTAACTGTAGCTATTTACGGTTGCCAAGCAACTTGTATTAATACGGATTGAACGATGTGTGGTCACCGGTGTGTGTGTGTGTGCTAGGTGTGTGTGAGGAAGAGAGAAAGTTTACAGTGAAACATACGAGAACACTAAGCTGCCGAAGGGAAATTTAAGTGTTATTAATTAATTTGTTCTTCCCTCCTCCATATAATGCCTCCAAGCATTCTTGGTGATTTTCTTTAGGATTTTCTGAAGCTCAAAGGTCATAAATATGCAGAAGGCCTCTTCTTCTGATGATTGCTCCTGAAGGAACGAGCTTGAGCATGATGGATGGAGGTCCATGATTCCTGCTGCTCAATGTTAAGGAGATAAAACACACTCCTCCAAACTGACGGTTGTTTGTTAGTGTGCTAATCTGGGCCTGTACTGACAGGTGCACATAGAGCTCACCTCCATCATTATGTGGAAAATATACTCGCAGCCTCAACAGAAATCTTTGCACAAACACCTCTGTGACGATTAAACACGACACTCGCTTCACAACCAAATGAGACAGAGAAATAAAGTAACATTACAATTCATCAGCTACAATATGCACTTAAGGCCAAATTACTTCCAGAACAATCCATCTCACACTATTTGGACCAGGATGGACGTCGTTCAACACAGACACAGCACTTCTGATCAACTGATACCACTCATTTTTAGTCTGTAAACACAAAGCTTTCAGAGAGACTCCAGTTACAAAGCCAGTCCCAAACCCACCCCAAAAGTAAACAGAGTCAAGATTACGCCCTGCGGGAACGAGAGCACACCAACTGGACCGTGACAGGCAGCGAGGAGAACAGAAGTGCAGCATGCGCAAAGGGAAAAACAGAGAAGAAAAGCGACGCAGCCCGAAGCAAACAAATAGGCATCTGGCCGGCAGCTCGGACACATCTGCAGGTAAACCGCGATTAAATATCCCTCAATGGCATCTGTCAGATGATCAATCCATGCTGAGAGAGGGAACGCCAGCAAAAACCGCTCTACACAAACATTTGCATTAGCTGTAGAGACGGACAGGCCTCCTCTCTCCGTCATGGGCTAGGGCTCACTCCATATGACTCTCCTATGCCTCCCAAACGAGTCCAAACACACACATACCAGCTTCTCCTCACTCTCACAGCCCTGTACTGAGACTATGCTTTCTGTCTCCTTGTAGAAAGACAATTGACGGCTCCTGGATGAAAGAAACGAGAGAGAGACAGCTAAACGGTTGAGATGATGTCTCTGAATCACAGGTGACTAAGTCCTGAGCACAACAGATGCACACCAGACACTGTTTACCCAGTAGATTCACCTACAAACAGCCTGGGAATAAATCAATACACAATTGTAAGATGCATTGTTGTCTTGATTATGGCCAGTAAGTGGTTGCCAAAGAACCACCCTAAGAGAAGAACTTTAGTCCCATGTTCTCCCACGATCACAGGAGCTGTGTGGATGATCACGGGCCCCATCTCACGGTTTGCTGATCCAGAGCCTCTGACGGTGGAGTGAAGAAGCATTAGAGAACGAGCATCCAGCCAGACAAGCCACTACCAGAGAAGAATGATTTCTCCGTCCGTCACTCAGCAATCTCCTCAACGCCTCGTGTGAGGTCACACTGAAACAGTAGGCAAAAGAAAGAGCGACCTTGAGAAGCCATTAACATTCAGTTTTTCAGACTCCAAAAGAATAAGGCGTTCAAAGAGACATGAAAACCCCAGATGAAATGCCAGTGCTGCTCGATGGATAATCTTACTGCCCGTGGGATTGCTGTGGTGTGTGTTTATCTTTCTGTTTACTAAAACTGTTTTTCAGAATTTCAAAAGCTGGAGAACTGAGAACAATAGTGATTCAGAAAGAAGTGTGAAAACAACATAAACAGGCCTTTAAATCATGCATTTCAGTTACAAAATGAAAGAGAACCTAAAGAGCCAAACTCTTTACATGCTGTATCTCCAAAACCAGAGATCGGATGTAATTCAGCCCTGCTCATTTCTGATTTAATGAGGTCCAAAGAGTGAAATGCTTAGGTTTCTGGTCTAAAAGGTTTGTCAAAATGCATCGTTCACACAGCTGCTGGAACCGGTTTACAGTATAGTGTTTAGAAGTTCTGCAAATGGTGCAGGAACCCCCACAAATATGTGAAATCTGTCATCTTTACTCATGCAGCCAATGTGAGAGGCTGTTCAATGAGTCGATCACCTGAGCCGTGTGTGGAGGAATTGCCTCCGAGCCACCGGGAAAATGACATCATAAGAGCACTGATTGGCTGATGACATCACAAGAACATGCACAGATCTATAACCCTGACGCAGCATCTATCTACAGGGGCTAGCCAGCCCGGCTCTGATCCCTGGACCTTACAGAGAAATCACATTCAACAACACATGGAAACAAAAAGATACATTTGTGAATAGCGAGCGAAGAGAACCAACCACATTTAATGGCAAATCCAGATCATTCCCAAACCATGCCAGGGATTTCAGCCACATTCGGTCTGAAGGCTGGAAATAAATACACTGCTGACACAAGAGTCAAGCCAAGCAAGCCAAAGAAAATTACAGATGATTATGTTTTGGCCCAAATGCCCTTACCAATAACCTGGGCGGAGAACAAGAGGTACAAGAGGATAAAACTGGCATGTGGCCTCAGATGTGCGATTGGAGATGAAGAATGACTTCACAAGCCAACAACAGATTGACACAAGCCAACACAGGAAAGAAAAACAGTGCACACGGACTCAATCTGCAAAACATGCCTGAAATTAAGCTCTTAATGGAAAAATAACAGTCGAATAAAACTTAATGCTTGAGCTGTGCGAAATGAACCAAAATGGCTGCTGTGGCGCTCAATGAGATTTTATCATGCGGGTGAACGAGGGAGACTGGGAAAAGGTCTCCAGGTTGAATGATGTCAGTGATCACGCTTGGTACGTTGACACCATTAGCTTACAAATCACTGAGACTGAACATTGAGCTCATTTCAATTAGTGCTCACCGTTCACTAGAGCATGGAAAGCCTGGTAGACTGGTCTGCCTCCACTATAAGATGATCTGATGCACTGTCCAATAACCTTGCTGTTTTTAATTCTGTTCAAATCAGAGATGGGCACTCGAGTCGCATTTTTATAGACTTCAGACTCGACCTGAAATGACTCCAGACTTGACTCGACTTGAGGAAAAGGATTTGTGAATATTTTAAAAGCAACTCGAGTCTTAATCCTTATAAAACTTTTTATAATGATATTCAGAAGGCACGACCCCATCCGGACCGCGAGCGTAACACAGCACCATTTTAAGTGAGCAGTGCGTCAAAACAGCGAAGCGGATCACATAACAAGCGCTCAAGGTCGTTTATGGCAAATATCTTTTAGCACTATATCCTCTAATATTTTTATCTAAAGCCAAACATGCTTTTTTCAAGCCCTTTCAGCTCTGTGCGCCAAGAGCTGTGATGACTCGGTTATTTTAACAACAACAGAAACACGGAGAGCAGCAAAATTATAGATTACTTTCACTAAAACACAGCAGAAAAAAAAAACAATGCTGCAAATATAGTTATTTTTCATACTATATATTTATCTATCTATCTATAACCTATGACTCTGACTGTTCAAACCAGATGTGACCAGACATTTCTGATCTACGTTTAGCATTATTAATCTGTAGGCTAAGAACATTTCAAAAGAGTCATGTAATTATAATTAGGAAACTTGTTGTTAGATGGCTAGGATGAAACTAACTTTGAAACTGCTAGTTATCTTTCTTTTCTGCTCAAGATGAGAAGTAAAATATTAAAATAGTATAGATTTCAGGAGGAAAATCCTGAAAATAAACAGTTTTTTTCTGTCACATGGCCTCGCATATATCTAAATGTAAAAATTAAATACATGTAATATATTATTATTATTTGTTTGTCCGGACCTCTGCTTGGAAGAAAATATAAAGGCTGCGCCTCTTAAAACGTTAATGGAATACCCCTGACTTATATCATAAATAAATACTTTATTTGTATGGTTTTGTAATATCTGTGTCACATATTTCCTTATGTGTCATGGTAGATCGGACTCTTATTATATCATTTTATTACAGAAAAACAGTTTTGAACATGGTAATGGATTAAAACATATACAGTAAGTAACAGGCTGGATGTACATTAACCTTACATCTTAACACTTTTTTTTTTTTTTACAAAGCAGATTATAGAATATGTATTTTGTCTATAGCCTATAAAACAGCTTCATAAATATAGATTTCAATACATGAGGATTCTGAACAGGATTTTTTTAGCGAGCCATTAATTGACTTGAGACTTGACTCAGACTCCAGCGATAAAGACTTCAGACTCGACTCGGACTCCAGCGATAAAGACTTCAGACTGGACTCAGACTCCAGCGATAAAGACTTCAGACTCGACTCGGGCTCCAGCGATAAAGACTTCAGACTCGACACGGACTCCAGCGATAAAGACTTCAGACTCGACACGGACTCCAGCGATAAAGACTTCAGACTCGACACGGACTCCAGCGATAAAGACTTCAGACTCGACACGGACTCCAGCGATAAAGACTTCAGACTCGACACGGACTCCAGCGATAAAGACTTCAGACTCGACACGGACTCCAGCGATAAAGACTTCAGACTCGACACGGACTCCAGCGATAAAGACTTCAGACTTGACTCAGACTCCAGCGATAAAGACTTCAGACTGGACTCAGACTCCAGCGATAAAGACTTCAGACTCGACTCAGACTCCAGCGATAAAGACTTCAAACTTGACTCGGACTCCAAGTTAAAGACTTCAGACTTGACTCAGACTCCAAGTTAAAGACTTCAGACTTGACTCAGACTCCAGCGATAAAGACTTCAGACTCGACACGGACTCCAGCGATAAAGACTTCAGACTCGACTCGGACTCCAGCGATAAAGACTTCAGACTCGACTCGGACTCCAGCGATAAAGACTTCAGACTCGACTCGGACTCCAGCGATAAAGACTTCAGACTCGACTCGGACTCCAGCGATAAAGACTTCAGACTCGACTCGGACTCCAGAGATAAAGACTTCAGACTCGACTCGGACTCCAGAGATAAAGACTTCAGACTCGACTCGGACTCCAGAGATAAAGACTTCAGACTCGACTCGGACTCCAGAGATAAAGACTTCAGACTCGACTCGGACTCCAGAGATAAAGACTTCAGACTCGACTCGGACTCCAGAGATAAAGACTTCAGACTCGACTCGGACTCCAGAGATAAAGACTTCAGACTCGACTCGGACTCCAGAGATAAAGACTTCAGACTCGACTCGGACTCCAGAGATAAAGACTTCAGACTCGACTCGGACTCCAGAGATAAAGACTTCAGACTCGACTCGGACTCCAGAGATAAAGACTTCAGACTCGACTCGGACTCCAGAGATAAAGACTTCAGACTCGACTCGGACTCCAGAGATAAAGACTTCAGACTCGACTCGGACTCCAGCGATAAAGACTTCAGACTCGACTCGGGCTCCAGCGATAAAGACTTCAGACTCGACACGGACTCCAGCGATAAAGACTTCAGACTCGACACGGACTCCAGCGATAAAGACTTCAGACTCGACACGGACTCCAGCGATAAAGACTTCAGACTCGACACGGACTCCAGCGATAAAGACTTCAGACTCGACACGGACTCCAGCGATAAAGACTTCAGACTCGACACGGACTCCAGCGATAAAGACTTCAGACTCGACACGGACTCCAGCGATAAAGACTTCAGACTCGACTCGGACTCCAGAGATAAAGACTTCAGACTCGACTCGGGCTCCAGAGATAAAGACTTCAGACTCGACTCGGACTCCAGCGATAAAGACTTCAGACTCGACTCGGACTCCAGAGATAAAGACTTCAGACTCGACTCGGGCTCCAGAGATAAAGACTTCAGACTCGACTCGGACTCCAGAGATAAAGACTTCAGACTCGACTCGGACTCCAGAGATAAAGACTTCAGACTCGACTCGGACTCCAGAGATAAAGACTTCAGACTCGACTCGGACTCCAGAGATAAAGACTTCAGACTCGACTCGGACTCCAGAGATAAAGACTTCAGACTCGACTCGGACTCCAGAGATAAAGACTTCAGACTCGACTCGGACTCCAGAGATAAAGACTTCAGACTCGACTCGGACTCCAGAGATAAAGACTTCAGACTCG
Source organism: Sinocyclocheilus anophthalmus (assembly GCA_018155175.1). Classification (NCBI taxonomy): domain Eukaryota; kingdom Metazoa; phylum Chordata; class Actinopteri; order Cypriniformes; family Cyprinidae; genus Sinocyclocheilus; species Sinocyclocheilus anophthalmus. The sequence continues at coordinate 8,860 of JADLZN010002223.1, read as the reverse complement.
ACTCGGACTCCAGAGATAAAGACTTCAGACTCGACTCGGACTCCAGAGATAAAGACTTCAGACTCGACTCGGACTCCAGAGATAAAGACTTCAGACTCGACTCGGACTCCAGAGATAAAGACTTCAGACTCGACTCGGACTCCAGAGATAAAGACTTCAGACTCGACTCGGACTCCAGAGATAAAGACTTCAGACTCGACTCGGACTCCAGAGATAAAGACTTCAGACTCGACTCGGACTCCAGAGATAAAGACTTCAGACTCGACTCGGACTCCAGCGATAAAGACTTCAGACTCGACACGGACTCCAGCGATAAAGACTTCAGACTCGACTCGGGCTCCAGCGATAAAGACTTCAGACTCGACACGGGCTCCAGCGATAAAGACTTCAGACTCGACACGGACTCCAGCGATAAAGACTTCAGACTCGACACGGACTCCAGCGATAAAGACTTCAGACTCGACACGGACTCCAGCGATAAAGACTTCAGACTCGACACGGACTCCAGCGATAAAGACTTCAGACTCGACACGGGCTCCAGCGATAAAGACTTCAGACTCGACACGGGCTCCAGCGATAAAGACTTCAGACTCGACTCGGGCTCCAGCGATAAAGACTTCAGACTCGACACGGACTCCAGCGATAAAGACTTCAGACTCGACACGGACTCCAGCGAGGGATTTTATTTTTTGGAATTTTACAAGGGACTTAAGACTTGACTTGAGTTAGCACTAATAAGAAAACTGTTGTTTACCCTTCAGATTAACTACGTATCAACAAACTCACTGTAGAGGAAAAGAACACGCGGATCTGCATACTAAGTGGCTTAGTAGATGTATTTAAACAGCTATGTTGGATGAAGCGGAGGTAAAATTAATTACATCACAAAATTGCAAAAGCCATTTTAATAAGCATTATTTTATAAAATCCGTGTAACATTGCAATCGTGCTGATATTCAGGGAAACATCTCACGTAATATATTTTTTTACCGCAGTATGCATATATAACTTTCTGTTGTGCTCCGAGTTCACTACTCTCTCTCTCTCTCTCTCTCTCTCTATCACTCACACAGGTTGCTGCGAGCGTCATCTGGACGTCACAACTATACATATCAGCACCAATTACAGCCTGCAAATTCAGAATCATTCTCACACCAAAACTCTGGTGGTCAAGTTTCAGTGCTAATGCAGGTCCTTGTCCGGTAGGCCAGTAAAATTCCTCTCACTTGACCTTTAAATAAAATCTGTTGTCCCAGACAAGCATGATTTGCCGACACATAATACAAATTGTGAACTTTGTGTCTTCTTCACTAACAGTGAATAACCTCTATGCCGACGATGTTTACATGCGAATGAGACTGGCTCGGAATCTGCAAAATGTTATGTTACGACTGATGTCATTATTCAGTATGAAATCAATTTATTCATGAAATGCTCGTCAAATATGTCACCTCTGTAAATGCTGGAAATCAATTTTAATGGCATCATATGATGTAGCTAAAAAGAACATTATTTTATGTATTTGGTATAATGAAATGTGTTTTTTTATGCGGTTTAAGGTTAAAAAAACACATTATTTTCCATATATTGTACATTACTGTTTCTCCTCTATGCCTCGCGTTTCTGAAACGCGTCGATTTTTATAAAGATCATCGGTCTGAAAAGCGAGGTTTGCTCTGATTGGCAAGCTATCCAGTGTGTTGTGATTGGCCGAGTACCTCAAGCGTGTGACGGAAATGTTACGCCCCTCACCATACTGTGCTGCCCTGTCCGGCGGAGTGACGAGACAAAAACATTAAAACCCATTGCAAACAAGGCATTTGTTGCATCCAGTAGGGACATAATTACTGACTATAATGACTTATACTGTCTTTTTAAGCGTTGCATTGCACAGCGTAAACATAAAACCATGTCTGCATTGTGATCAGAGAAATGACAAACAAGCGCTATTCTACACTGCTCAAAACTCACGTTTGAATCATCAGGGGCAAAACTCTTTAAATATAAAAACAGTACTTACAGTCTGTGAGTCAGAACAGCAGGCATCGTAGTCTACTCTACCAGGATCAGGAAAAAAGTCCTCCATAAAATGTGCTGCACACATCAGGATATTTGGGTTGAAGTGTTCTGGAACAGTGTTATAAATACAACTTGATCACTGATTTCTAGTCGTGTCCATTTTGGGAAGACCAAACAAAGTAGTTTCACTTTCAAAAGAGAACACACCGAGCACACATGCGGGAAGAGGTGAGCGGGGACGGAAGCCTAGAGTGAGGAATGGCCACCAACCCCACACAGGGAGGCGGCGGATTTGAGATAGGAGCGTGAGGCAGGCTTGCGGCAAGCACGTGACGACCCCGGGCTGGGACTCCGCTTCGCCCACCGGTTGGTGGGTGAAAGCCGATCCGGCGATTGAAAGTGCGAAGTTGATGTTTTTCCTCAGCGATCAGCATGGATCAGCTCTAGGCATGACAAAGCGATATCGTCCATGTGTTATCCACAACATGGCGTGGCGGCAGCAAATACTACAGCGAGAATAAAAGTTATTTCTTTGCGTGAACATTTTGGCGGTGTTATGCAAAATCCTTCCACATCGTGACGTAGACATGTGGAGAAATACAACTCGGAGCGGTTTCGGTTTGTAGTGAGAAAGCCATCCGATCTAACGGACCAAGGGAACCAGGCATCACCAAGTACATAGGTTAATAGTAGGCCGTGAAAAAGCATTAGCTTTGTTGTTTTGTTAATACTTCAAAATGAACCTGTGAATGTCTGTTGGTGAGCACGTCTTCGCCATTCAAAATTAAAGTGCACTTTTTCATTTTATAATGTCGTCTTATTGCTCTTCTTCCTAGTAGTGCATTTTAAAAATGTTTTCCCGATAAATCCTGGACTCCTGCTCAAAATGAAAAATTAATATAAGGACAGCTACAAAAAAAAAAAGCTGTGTCGTTCCAATCCTGACGGATGACATGCGTGACAGCTCAGTGGAATCCCGGAAAATAAACGTGGAACTTTGACCAATGAGAGAACGGTTTACTCGCGCGTGACTTGTATTAAAAAATTTGGTCTGTTTAGAAACTTTGCCATGTGAAAGCGAACCACAACAAGAATAAAAAGCAACATTGTAATAAATTTAATCCTTGTTCGGCACCCCAGCACATCGATATACAGGTGGTTGAAAGCGCCCTATGGACTAACTAGCAGTGCATTATCCGCGAGTGAACATGATGATTTGATCCTCAGTGAATAACAACTTCAATGTAAAACACTTTAGAACATACCCCCGGGTTCACAGACCAGGCTTAAGCCTTGTCTAGACTAAAATGAAGTCTGACGCTGTTCAAAGAAAGAAACTTGCACTGACTCATCATAAATAGATCAGTGCCTTTGTTTTGTCTCAAGATGCACCAGTAATGTTTTTTGGCTAAGGAAGTATATAAAAATTACTAAATGTCTAATGGAACTATGGACTAATCCTGGGTAGTCTCGCCCTGTCTATGAAACCGGCCTAAAAGTCAGTAGTTGTGAGTTGTTTACAAGATGATACTGACTACAGTATAATGCTGCATTATGACTTGCGGGTCACAACAAGAATGTACAGCCATGGTGTGGGGAAAAATAGAAAGTCCACATAAAATAAATCATGAGTGTAGTGATTTGGGTGTGGGTAGTTTACCAGAATTTTTTATTCAGTTTTTTTTATTAAAGGGTCTAGTAACGCTAATTGATCAGGGTCAATAGATCCTCAGTGAAGACTCGGTGTAAAATCTCCACAGTGCTGAGGCTCAGAGAAGATGACCTGCTGGCTCAGTTCACTCAAGCTCAAGACTTGACACCTACTGCACAATCAAAATACACATCTGCACTGCAGATCCTCTCAGACAGCACCTCACATCCGTAAACAACAGCCCTGAAGCTCCTCCGGGGAAACACTCTTGAGAGCTGAATGAAGCTGGAGACAGCCTGCATCCGAGTGGGACGAGCAAAGCTGGAAGATCAAGTTGTTATGGTGGTGCTCTGGTGATTGACAGACAGCGAACACTCAATTTTCCTTCTCACTTCCTCTGTTTCTGAGTACAGACCCACAGCAGGTCTTCCCCATGCCAAACTGGACAGTTTGTACTGTATATCAGACATCTCAGCGCACACCTGAGCTGTCCTGCGCCTGTCGAATCAATCAGCTGTACTCAGCATGTCATTCACTGAGTGACTCCTGCCCATCCCAGACGTCTGATCGCTCTCCTGAACATCCTTCTTCAGCATCGTGTCGAACTGAGGCTGAACGGTTCACACGTGGCTTCATTAGACAACACTGGGCTTGGTAAGACAGGCCTCAATATGCACCTATTAGTGTCCCTGAGATAGATAGTTATTAGTAGTGTTAAAACAATCACCACTACTGCTCATCCTGAAGCGTGTTGTCCTCCAGACGGATGTGATTCCTCAGATCATGTGTGATGTTGATGAGAGTGTGCTGCTACTACACTAACTGATCAAAGCACCATTTTCACCTGCTGGACCAGGAAACAGACAAAACAAATCCCACAGACAGTGTGAGGAAAGGAGGAGGAACTAGATTCATGTCTAGAGAGACATTCTAACAGTCAGAACACCATAGCAAACATCACTGGGAGATCCTTGTTCAGTTGTACACAGGGTGACTACCAGAGACCCTTTAACGAGAGGAGACTCACGATTCCTCCAGTCACTACAGAGCGGAAAGCTCATCTTCTGCTCTGCTAAACGCCTGTTAGAAGTTCATTAGCACGGGTTAGAGAACGGGACAAAAATCGTTCGCTCTCAGGGCTCAACTCATTAACAACTGTTGACTTCCAGAGGTGGGTGAACTTGCAGGCCATGACTACAATCAATCTGCTCTACAGAAGAGACGAGGAAGACAGCAGTCCGAGTGGAGAGAAGGAGGTACTCACTAGGGCTGTGCAATTAATCAAAATACAGTTTCGATTTCGGCCTCCAACGGTTATGAAAATACAATAATCAAGATAAAACGATTATTGCGGCCCATTCCCCACCCCCCTTCCAGCGGTGCGCTTTCGCTCCTCCATAAAAGCCCAATTTCATGAGCAAATCAGTAAATCATGTAACGTGACTTTTGCAAAATGGGACTTGATTGATTTATTAAAATGTATTAGATTTATTCATATTTTTAAAAGTGCGAAAGAGAACTTGCGCTGTTCCTCAAGAGGCTTTTTGTGCATGCGCTCGGAGACGGAACAGAACACAGACATGTAAAGTCAACTTTTAGCTTAAACGGTCAAATACACGCAAAAATGTCAAAATGCGGCACTTAGTGATTATTCACGTAAACCCTCGTCGGTTATGTATTAAATGAACGTAAAGAGCTGAGAATAAAAATATATGCGTAACAGTAAATTGGATCCGTGCGCCTCTTAAAGAGACAGCGGGCTACATTGCTGCCGACTGTGTGCTTAATATTAATCAACCAGAAACGACAACGACAAAATCATCACTGCTCTTGCGAAGGACTTTTGGTAGCGTTAATAGAAACAGAGAAGTTTAATTCTTCCAGTGAGACTATGCTGTTTTTTAATTTTACCTTTGTTATTTATTTCTGTAGTAGGCTGTACTGAATACTTTTAGACTTGCATTAACCTTAAAAACCCATCAAGTACAGTTTGTTTCATTTGCATCTTTTTATTCTATTGTATTTGTTTTTTTATTACTGAAAGTTTAATTATTTTCAATAATTGAGGACTTTTTTGTTTGGTTGTTTTTATTACTAATATTAGTTACCCTAGTACTCTGCTGTGGTATTGAGAATCGTGAAGTTTCGCTGGTCTCTAAAATGTTTGTGTCATAGCAACCTTACTTACAGAAAATATATTTGATATATATCACTATATTTAAATAAATCACTCTGCTGAATACCTTATATAGTATCCACACAACTACATTCTTTCTTAGAGAAAAATGGTATCTGTGGGGGAGTTTTTTCATTTATGAGACAACCTCCCCGCCATTGACATTTTCTGGCGTTTTCATGTACGTAAGAGGCACTATTCCACAACTTCTTAAAGCGTATTGCATTCTGATCAAAACTGTCGAAAACGCTGACGAAACACGTGATCGTGTAGCATCAGATGCATATTTTAATATGAAATCATCAAGTATTAACTGCCTGTAATCAAACTGCCTACCTGTACATCACACCCGGATTACCCCGCTCATCATATCCTTTGAACTATTCCCTCACCATCACCTCCTCTGAACCCTACCCTAGTACTCACTGTGACCCAATAAACCTATTTGATTTATAATACTAACCTGTTGCGTCAGACCTCTTCCGTTACACTGAGTGTATTCGTGTAGGAAGACTGTAATATGAAATATGTTTCCCACAATGTCTTTGCCACTGTAGAAGCTTTTTGGTCCCTCGTGGGAAAAGCTTGAGCATAGCGTGTGTAATGGTCAGTGACCACCAAAACATTACACACATTCCGGGAATCGGCTTCGATGGAAAGAAAATCAATACATACAAGGTCCATAGGTCCTGAACTCTGCATGTGAGACAATGGAGCAGCTCTTTGAGGTAACGTCTTCCTTTTGATGCAGCGCTCACATGTCTTACAGTAAGTCTCTACATCACGCTTCATGTGTGGCCAGTAAAATCGGTTACGAACTAGGCCATAGGACTTTTCGAAACCTAAATGTCCAATCTCATCATGCAAAGACTTTAACACTCTGTTGTGGAATTGTTTTGGCAGTACAAGCTGTTGTTTCACCCTGTTATCACTTTTTCGAACTGTTCTGTAAAGCAATCCATTATCTACTGACTTTCAGATAAGTGTCATAAAAACTGTGGTATAATAGAGTAACCTGCGAACCGCTGTCAAGAAGAGCTTTGGCGTAGATACCTTCTATCTGGACCGGCACTTCGGAGACCGGTCCTACTAACCCCTCAGGCAATTTTGGCTTGTAGTGTTGTCTCCGGAGCCCCGTACCGTTCCTTCACTGAGCTCCTGCCCAGTTTCTCTGCAGGCGCTGCATCTTTATCAGCTTCTGATTCACTTTTCTGAGGTCCTCAGGTGCTTTGCACTCCCACTTCTTATGTCCGTCTTCACCGCATTTGTAGCAAAAGATCACAGGCACTGGTGCCTGGGTGGGTTTAGCTTTTTGGGCGTTGTCTCAGTTCACACTCTCAGAGTTTTTACTAGGTGTTTTCTGAGGATCACAATCAGAAGCACAAGGCACAGTAGCCATGTTCAACAGTTGACTCACCTGGGTAGATAGCTCTTTAACCTCCTTCTTCAGGTTTTGTAATTAAGATGGCACATATGCCTGGGGAGAGACAACAGTGGCAACAGAAGCTTTAACATTTTCCCTTGCAGCTACCCAGTGTTCTTCCTCACGTATTTCCTTCATCAACTGAGCTATTCAACGGAGGACTCTGCAAAGTGTGAGTCATTCTGATTTGCAAAGCAACCATATCATTGGTAAGTGCTCCCTTAATTAGCTGCTCCATTCCGGCTCTATTTATGCCGACTGCATCAATCCCACCTTTCAACAAGGCTCTGTGGAGAAGTTTGTCTAGGCGGTACAAGAAAGCTGAAAGTTTCTCTCCACTTTCCTGGTAGGTGTGACGAAATCTAGCCATAAGGTCAGGCCCACACTCAGTAGTTCCATATGCAGTCTCAAGGGCAGCTAAGTACTCATTTGCAATTGCAGATGGATTACTTACTTTTAAAAACCTGACAATATCAGCAGCAGGACCTCGCAAACTCTCGACAATGCGTTGTTTCTTTGCAGATTCAGTGCACTGTCATTCACTTATCATTTGAGCGGCCTGCTCCATCCAGATTTCATACTCTTCTTCACCTGGAGGGACAGGTTTCAGCCCTGAAAACAACCTCAGCTTTCTGTAGCCGGGACTATCACTAGAAGCTTGGTTGCACCGATCTACTAATTTGCCTATGGCATCAACGAGGTCCACACTGATATCAGATTTGGGAGACTGCTTTCCCATAATCAGGGCCTTCACTTCATCCATAGACTTACCCTCCTGCTGCAACAATGCTTGCAGCTTGAGCTGAAAGGTATCGCCTTCAGAGGCAGGACCACGAGCTACTAGACTGCTCACTAATTTGACACTCAAGGGTCCAGCTTTATTTTCTATACCTATCTCAGGAGGTATAACATTAGGTTCTAGATCAGCACTGGCCTCCACTAAAATAAACAACCATCTGCCAGTTACATCACCATGGCGACCATGTATTCTACTGCGACCAAAAACTTTTACTGTGTTTAACACTTTTTCAATAGTGTTGTCACTAGTGTCTAAAGGAATGTTGCTCAATACAATGGCACGTGAGAGATTTGCATTCTCTTCTCTGCTCCACTCAACAGTCTTTGCCAGGTTCATAATTTTAAAAGTCAAGGCAAGTGACTAGTACTAGGGTGAAATAAACAGTTTTCAAATCTACTGTCACCGCTATACTAAATTATAAAGGAAAAGATAAAGAAAAACTCTGGTAAACAAAAGAGAAGAAAAAAGCAATCCCAGCGGTGCCTCCAAAAATGTAACCCTTTCCTTAACCCTAGGGGTTAATTTAATTATTTCGCTAACATGAATTCTGGATTCCCGGCAGTTTTCATTCATTCTGGAATAAAGACTTTCACCTGCTCTCAGTGTGGAGAGAATTTTACTCAGAAAAGACAACTTAATGTGCATGTGCATATTCACACTTCAGAAAAGTCTTTCACCTCTCTTTAGTGTGAAAATGCTTTCACATGTAAAGGAAGCCTTGAGAGTCACATGTTAATTCATACTTGGAAAAACTCAGTAACTGTTTACATGGACATCAGTAATCAGTGTTTC
>JADLZN010002222.1:0-19882 GCA_018155175.1 Sinocyclocheilus anophthalmus | reverse complement strand
GGCCCCTCCAAGGGCATCCCTTGAAACCGGTCGACACCCCTGGAAGCAGCCAGACAACGTTGGCTTGAGACGGGCCCACATGCCAACAGCGAAAGCTCTACCAACACAACTCAGGCAAGCTCAAGTCGGTGCCGCCACAAGAGCCAAGCGACACCGCAAACATCTGATTTCTAGTGACGTTCGGGCAGAACATAGAGCTAACAACCACCTGCTGCTCTCATGCCATCATCACTAGGTCAGTCTGAAAATCTCTGCACACTACAAAATCTCCATAAAAATTACCTGCAATCCCTGGAACCACCAGCACTCTCACCAGTGAGAGTCTAACCCGGCTTTTCCACATCGTGGGTACCACAGATAGACTACTGGCTAACAACATCAACAAAAAAAACATCCTACCCAGACTAACTCACTTCAAGATGACAGGTGACACAGCCTCGACACCTGCTGCTTAAGCTCGAGGACCCACACCTTGCTACCGCCTACATCACCACAGCACACCACCACACAGCATCCAACACGGCACCAACAGCCACTCTGGGAGTCACCACAGCCCGATCGCGCGCACTACGCCAAAAAAAAAAAATCCAATCCGTGAGGGACACAAATAATGTGTGTTAGATTGTTCTGCACCTTTGACGTCGCTCGCTGGTGTCTATTCTACGGACAACAACGCTCGAAAGTGGGGATATATGTAGCGTCTCGACCAATTTGACACACTAATTTTTATTTGATTTATCAAATCAATTATTCATTAGATTAACATATCGTCACAGTCCCCTCACTCAATATTCTGGATGTTAGGTTTTCGGCTGAACACCATTCCCCAACCTTGGTCACCATGACAACTATTCATGATATCACTGGTTTTATGACCCACCAGGAATGTGAGAAGGATAGCCCACGCTTTGTCCCAAGGAAAAGCAGAGTAGACATGGACTGTGTTCGCGTTAATTCTAGAAAAACCTTATTTGAATGAACCACACATAGTTCTCAGTCCTTGAGTATATTATTGTCATTGTGGTATTTTGTCTTTGATATTCTTTTCGACATTTTATTATGCTTGAGGGACCCATTCCTGATTCCTCCCTTTTTCCACATATTTAATCTTGCGCCTTGTTTTACGAATATCTATTGATATTAGCCCTTCGAAACATGAATACGAAACAAGCGTGTATATTATATGTTGGTGCATAGGCAATATATATTAGTGTCCTGTGAATCTTTAGTAATTTCGATCCTAGTTCCATTTGCAAATTACCATGCTTAGAACAAAGGGTCGTAAACCCTCCAGATATTGCCACCTCCCGCTCGGAAATTCCCTTTTGCTCATTGGACAATCCCATCTTGAAAGGCGGAGATCTTCTCCGACCTTAAAGTCCCGGCTCCAGGGACCCGCCCCAGTCGGTGTTTCGGTCAGAAGCAAAGATGAAGATGTGAGAAAAACGTTTCAGGATACCAAAGCATCTGTGCCATGCCTTTTCTTCGGCCTAGTCCTTTCCTTTCATCAAGTGACACTGACTCAAACTGGTTCTTCTCATCGACCCGAATTCAGCAAAGATCTACGGGAAGCTTTAAGATTTGCATCAGGAATCTCTTTCAGACCGCCGAGACTCTCTAAGTATCAAACTTAGTCTTATTAATTGATACATTAAGTATTATTTGCACCTTTTTACAAAGGTGTTTTTGAACTCAGAATCTGACGTATCCCGGAAGGCTTTGATCTGTTGAATATACATGCAAAGTGTTCCATAAAATCCCTTCTTTATGCCTCTTTCTATGCTGAGATAAACTTTAACCCTTTCCTATACCAAATGTATGCGCGTGTGTGTATGTGTATGTGTATGTTAGACCGGCTTAATGTTTTATGTAGTATGTTAGACTAGTTTATGTTTATGTAGTTAATAAAACCTTACTTGTATCACACTTGACGTGATTCATTGTTTAATTATAACTGGAGTCACTTAATCATGCAGATTTTTGCTACAAGCTTTTGTAGAATTGTACTGTAAGGAAGTTATTTCCCTTAACCAGTAAATTAACGTTTTTAGAATTGACAAGACGGTTGACCCTTAGTGGTCAGCTAAATATCTACAGTGGTTCTAATATATGAATAGTTAATTATAACTAGTTATGGTTAATTATTCATATTTCCCCATGAGCTGATCCGCTACAGAGCTTAGTAAAGTTTTCTCTTTTAGACAGAGAGACAGGGCTGATTAACTTGACTTACTGGCTGACAGTAAGTGTTTAGATAGATAGATACTCACTCTGTACTTCTCTTCCACTCTACTGTTGTTCTTACATTCTGGATGCCATACTGTAGAACCTGAGAGAGAGAAAGAGAGAGAGAAATTAAGATAAAATATGGGTGGGTATATCAGAATTGTTTCACCACATGGTCTTTTACAACATTTTGTCCTCTGTATTAAAGGTATCATTAAAATGTTGTGCTCACCCTGCAAGTACATCTCCTCTCCCTCCGTGAACATTTGATTGCATCGGCTGCATCGTGCACAGCTTGGATGGTAGTGCTTATCTCCTGCCTGTCAGGGGCAAAGGTAAACATTCAGAGGTCAACATGATTCATAAGAAACACAAGAAAAAACATTCCAGGGAGACACTGGACAAAATAATATAACGAGACTGGACAAAACATACAGAAATTCCCTAACATCTGTGACAAAACGTAAAAGTCTGTGGGGGACAGAGCAGGTGTGTTGTCACTTCATTGCACTTCACTTCTTCTAAAAAAAAGGCTCTTTCTCTCCTCTTTCCTTCATTCTTTGTATTTTGCTCTCATCACTCCATAATCATGAATGAACCTCTGTTAAGATCAGCAGAGTCACTGTTTGCACAGCACACTATCCCATATTACATTACCCCACCACACAAAAATACCCTCCTGACCTCCGGATGCTTCCAGGTCAGGGGAACAAAGGCATGCACATATATACACTTCACATCAACATACAGATCTTGTTTAATGGTTTTAGTATCAACCAAAACCACACAACAGAACACACTATCGAATTTGCAAACGGCGAATTGACCTGCTCACCCGCGAACCGTCAAGACCATAACAGGAACCTGCGTGTGCTAACCCCACAGGCCACACTTCCTTCAAATCCCAAGCTCCACACCCACTACACTAATAAAACCATGGTTACGTACCACACAACATGCAACCAACCACTATAGTAGAGATAACAGTACCCGGTGTCGTTGGTAGCCAGAATCTATAGGAGAGTGAGACACTCACAATACCTCCAGGACCAGAAACACTCCGACGGCAAAAAGAACACGCAAAAGTGCGACGAACACCTACTAAAAAAACAAAAGGCAGTTAGTGCATAGAATAAAAACAACAAAAGAATTAACGGGAATATAAGAAAAGAAAATGGCAGATTAAAAACAAAAATAGTAAATAATATAAAGTATATATAGAAGAAAAAAATAATGGTCAATTTGCAATCTATCAACATTTTTTTTTTTCAAGACTTTACTTTTAGCTGCCGTACTTCCACCTCATATTATATGGTGGTAATTATGTAGTCCACGCTACGTGTAGCCCCACTACCTGCAGTCTGTTCGCAATCATGCTCTCGTTCAGTTGCACGGAAGAATTAGACCCTGCGTTCTGCCTCCTCGGGGTCCTGTTCAGCACACCTCGTGTTAAACTATTGTTGTTCGTTAGGCAACACGTGTGGTCTATGACGCGGCCCTTTGGTTTGTACGACTCCTGGGTGTGGAATGTGTACCCGTGAGCGGTCATGTGGCTCGTCCGTTTGTGTGTTTGTTAAACTGCTGAACACACATAGTCAGCCCCCCCCAAAAAAAGGGATATGTGTTTAGATGTCATGGTTTAATGTACTGACCTCGTATTGCCCTGGAAGACATTCTGATGTCCACACAAACATAGCCTATATATGATACAAGTTATAATATAAGTATATATATTCAAATAGATAGTTAATCAGGAGTAATAGATTATAGACTTATATAGGGTTAGAATTTCTAACGGTGCGTTGTTAATTGATTCAAATGGGTCACTCGACGCGAAGAATTACAAAAGAAAACTAGCAGAAACTTGGATCGTGCCCTAGAGGAGGGGGAGGGGGCGAAAACAGACGGAACGTGTCCATTCAGGGTAGCAGTTTCCTTCGCACAAGAGCTGACTGAACTACAAAAGGCAATACAGACTCTTTTTTTGACAACCTACCGCATATTTAAAAAGAAGGACTTTTCATATGCAAAGTTTGAGTATGGCTGCAGAAAATGGAAAGCCCTACTTTTAATATTGGGGGATAGTGCATTCTTGAGCGCCACCAAAGTCACCAGAATATCGTTAAACTACCCCTTTGTGGTTTGATGGAACGCCAGCTATTTTAAAGTACCAACTAAGAAAACAATAAAACCACGCAAAGGTAGAGTTTGAAGTTAATCCAGGTTAACCTGGGGGAAAATTAAGGTGATAGACATTTTTTGCATATGAGGGAAATAGAAATCTAAACAGACTACATTTTTTTACTAACAGGTGGGATATTTTATGTACAGTTTAGTCAGAAAGGGGTGGAATAGTGAATTTTAAAAAAAATTAAAACAAAAATAAAGATTTTGCATCCTCTTTGTCTCTTGAAAATGGGTGCGGGATAGCATGACGCGTTGTAGCGGAGCTAGCTAGAGACCCAGCACCTAAAGCTTGTGATTACATCACGGTGTGATCGCGGAAAAAAGACAGGCACCAAATTAAAGTGCAAACAAATAAATATGTAAACGTGTTCCTCTATCCTGGAGAAGCTCAATGAAGTGTTGAGGAAGGAGGTTGCCCATGGGCTTTCCTCCTGCAGGGGAAAAACACCCATGGTCCCTCTGCAGTCTTTAACTGAGAAAATACATCAGCGAACACCATGACTTCCACCGATGTTCCCGCACGAATATGGCTCCCGGGCCTCTGGTTGCCGGCAAGAGGAAAATGGCCCTAAATTCCATGTACCGGTATGTCCCATTACAAACACACCAGGAACGAAATGAACAACACTGTTCTAACGTCTCTGTGTAGCGCTCTGGGTCCGGAGACTAGCCGTCATTTATCCATATTGCATCACAGAAGCATCACGAACATACATAAAAAGCAGAGTGACTCTGAATCAATGGACCAGAACATCCATGGCCTCTGCTTCGCCCCAGATGGAGGGGTGTGGACAGCGAGAAGACAGAGAACCCGAGAGAGGGAGGGAAATACACACAAGCAAAAAGGAGAGGTTAAGAAAACAGCAAGTGGGAATGATGACTGGGAAACAAAAAATGTAAGAGAGAGAAAAAACAAAGTTCTTGGATAGATGACTATTATTTTGGATGCTGCTGGTCCCATGCACATGATATTTATGTGCAGCTAACTAACCCTACTAAGTTGTTTATTCATCATTAACCAGCAAAACTTTACTGAACTAAAAGCACTATACTGAAAAACAGCTTTTGCTGTTCTTAGCTAGTTTCCAAACCTGGCTAAAATAGTGTTCAGATGGTTTATTTCCCAAATTGGTGCTCAGCTGGTTTAGCTACAGTAGCTGCTCTCCTAGCTCAACATGGGCAAAATTTGCTTTGATCAGTTGGGCACTGCATGGTCCAGAATGGACATTTTTACTGGCCTTTTCAGTAAGGGTGCTAACATTTGTAGTGTGTGTATGAGTGCCAGTAGGAGTCATTTTCATCTGTAGTCAGTAACATAACCCCGCTTTGTATTGCCTGACTCACAGTATGCATTGTTGTGTATATCTCCTCTCCTATCTGAACTTAAACACTCCACTCCACAAACCTGCCCACTGAGGAAAGAGCCAGACAAGTGAATCTGACAAGGTGCTGATTGCTGAGACAGCGGACAATACAGTATTACAGCAAACAGAAAAAAACAAACCATGTGAACAAAACCCAACAGCCACAAAGTGTTCAAATAAAGAATACAACAAAAAAATAATAATAAACAACAAAAAAGTTTTCTTTAATGTAATAATTACTGTTCAGTATTGATAATCTTGGGAGATTGATAATTCCCAATACAGTTGTAATCTCATGCCCCTGTAAAAGCTTGTTTTGGGTTGGTAAGATACTTAAAATAATTATGTTATGCTCACCAAGGCTGCATTTCAAAAGTATAGTATAAACAGTAATATTACAAAATAGAATTACAATTTTAAATGTTCTATTTTATTATATGGATTACTCCTGTAAGAACAAAGATGAATTTTCAGCAGCCATTAATCCAGCCTTCAGTGTCACATGATCCTACAGAAAATTTAATATGCTGATTTGGTGTTCAAGAATCATTTCTTATTATAACAGTTGAATACATTTGTGCTGCTTAATATTTTTGTAGAAAATGTACTACATTTATTTCAAGATTATTTGTTGAGTAGAAAGTTTAAAAGAACAACATTTATTTGAAATAGATATGTCTTTACTTTTGATGAATTTAATGCATCTTTGCTGAAACAATTGGTCACAATTTAAGGATAAATTCCCGCTATTAACAAACCATTAAATGACTTTTGCCTCAATAAACTCATAATTTGCTCATTATAGTTAGTAAGGCAGTTGATCAATTTAGGTGTTAGGGATGTAGAATATGGTCATGTAGAATAAATGCTTTACAAGTACTAATAAACATCCAATATATTAATAATAGGCATGCTAATAGGCAACTAGTTAATAGTGAGAATTGGTCCCTAAACTAAAGTGTTACCAAACATTTTTTTACTGACTCCAAACTTTTGAATGTTTGAAAGTCTGCACTCAAAAAGTCATAAAATTCTTCTGAAGCCAAATTATGTGAGCTATGCCATCCATATTAATTTTATAGCGCTGTAGTCTTACTCTGTCAGCTATTTTCTCATTTGCATTCTTCAAGAAAAACATTTAGAGGGGAATATGTAAGATAACGTTACTGATATTAAATGCAACTCCAGTAGGTCTTGTGACCTTCAAAAGAACAACCTTTGAGCAATTTCTCTCCGGGTGTCTGGTTTATTCTGGATATGCATGTGTGTGTGGTGAGATAATGCAGGGCCAGCTGGCGCGGCAGACTTGTCATTTCTGGATAGTCTCATTAGACACTCATTGGAGAGGTTTAATGAGAGTGAAACTTCATTGCAGTTAAATAACTTATCCACGGTTGACATATAGAAGCTGACAGCCCAGAGTAATCAAGCTTACTCAGAACAAAATAGCATGTGTGAGCATCTGTACCCAACATAAATGTTTAATAGCACACAGAAAACAAACTGCTAACTGCAAAGTCTTAATTGTAGGCCTAACCAAACCTAAAATAAGAGTTCCACAGCAATGTTTATAAGCACTATTCATCCCTCATCAAATCTGAATGGCCTCCTTGGCACGGGCGCAATGCCATCTGCAGACTGGCGGCATCTGTTGCTCTCAACATTACATTGAGATTCTACACATATCTGCTTGGATTTATATAGACAGAGAGCTGGTTTTGATCTTCTGCGCTCACACATGCATAAGATTCCAGCGCACTTCCTTTCCACCATCTGTGGCTGCACAGTTCCCCATAAACACAACTAGTCTACTTGAGTGTATAAGTGCAAACAGACTGTGTATGAGAAAGCACTGATGAGAACCGGTAACTAATAGACTGTTGACAGGTCAGCATAATCAGGATGACAAAGCTTGACCATGATCACCAAAACAGCAACGAAAAATCTCTGAAGTATTTACACTCTGACATAACTGCAAACATGTTTGTCAAGTGCTTTAAAATAGAAAATGAGAAACCACCTCTATTGAAACTATTAGAAACATTACCTCTGGCAGGCTGCTCGTGTGGCACCCCAGCCCTGCGACTTTGCAGTTAAATCACTTTTGTCACTTGCACTCTCTTGTTCGAGAGAACTCCTATATTCCCCTTTAGTCCCGCACGTTTTCCCTTTGACTTTTCTTGAGAATTTTCCTAAATTCCCCCCTCTCTATCTCACCGCTCTCCCACCCTATCAGAGGGGCCCGGCCTCAAAGGGGCCGTCCCGTGTACAATAGCTAGGCGGGACCTTGAAATCCACCCAACGCTGCTGTTTTGCTCTATTCCCATAGGGCCGGTGTCAGTTCTAAAATGTTTGATGAATGGAGCAATGATGTAAGTTCAGCCATGTTGTTGGATGTTGAGATTTGTGTGTGGACATCCACTCTTAGGGGATCCAGATGTTTAGTGGGAGCGGAAGTGTAAGAATCTGGAACCCTGACACATACTGACATGACTATAAAACACTGAAAATCCACAAGAGACCATTTTTAATATCCGTAAGCAGGAAAACTCACAATAGAGATCTCAGGGATATCTCAAATGTGTCTTCTAGAAAGCAATGGGACTAAATTGAGAGCAAATTACTGTAGGTCTCCTGCTTCTCAGATTTTTCTGATTCTGATTCATCAGAAGAAAACTCAACAATGTTTCAAACTGTGCTCAAATTAGTCAGGATAAGATATTTTGTTGCAAACAAAAGTCAGTGATTTCAATCTGAACACAAAGGTTTCTTATCAAATTACTACCAATATTAATTTGATGGCATGTGTTGATGAATGATTGTATGGCAACAATTTGTGTAATTATTATTTCTCTTAATGAACTGTTAATTTAACTGTTACGTAAATACATCATAAATGCAAAATGAAACTTTACCTACATTGAAAAAAGTACACTATCTTTTAAAAGTTTGGGGTTGGTAAAAACAGCAATATTGTCAAATATTTTTTTTACAATTTTAGTACAGTTTTTTACTTCAATATATTTCAAAATGTAATGTATTCCTGTGATGGCAAAACAGAATTTTAGTCTTCAGTCACATGATCCTTCAGAAAATGATTTAATATGCTGATTTGGTGCTCAGGACAAATTTCTTATTATTATCAATGTTGATCACAGATGCTGCTTAATATTGTTGTGAAAACCATGATAAAAAAAAAAAATCAGGATTCTTTGATGAAATGAAAGTAAAAAAAACAGCATTTGAAACAGAAATCTTTTGTAACATTATAAATATAAATTATTGTCTCTTTTGATCAATTTAATGTGTTCTTGTTAAATAAACGTATTTATTTCAAAAAAACATTTTTAAAACTTAAAAAAAAAAGACTTTTTGAAAAGTTTACTGACCCCAAATGTCTTAATGGCAGTGTATATAGCATAAATTAATTTTATTGCATTGCATTTTATAATATACAATATTTAATAATATTACTCAAAAAATATTAATAATAAATAAATTCTAAATAGATTAACATAAACATTTCTCTTGCTTTATCCTCAGTGCATTATTAAGGGATTAGATTGTTCATTCTACCTTATATATTTAAGAAGGCAATATAATAATGCTGCAACCCCCTTCACATCTGGAGCCTAGCTATGATAGCTTAATGAGCTGCCTACTGTATGCAGGCAGCTCAATAGTATTAAAAAGAGCCAAGAGTCTAATACACATATATATAGTTACTCACCTCCAAAACTTTCCCTGTGATAAACTGATGACAGGCCTCACACTGCACGCCAAAATGGATCTGGTAGTCTTTCTCACAGTATGGAGAACCATCCCTTAAAAAAGAGAGCAGGACAGGAAGAGAGATTTATGTTTTTACTGTATTCTATTTCACCTCAATGAAACCAGGATAAGAGCAAAAATTGAATGCTATAAGAAAAGAGGACAGATAAGAGATAGGGAATTGTAGAGAGAAAGCGGGAGGCACGAGATGGCAAGAGATAAAAAATAATTAAGGCATAGCTCACTTGCTGATGTACTCCCCGCTCAGCACTTTCCCACAGGCCTTGCACTTGAAACACCCGAGGTGCCACTGGCTGTCCAAGGCCAGAAGAGCCTGACCGTTCTTTATATCCCTGCCACATCCTGCACAGTCTGCAAGAAAACACACACAGATGCAGACCATCACACACACATAGTGAATACTAATAGCGGCCTGAAAATGACATTTACAGACTACATGACATTTTGACATGTTAATGAGAAACAGGAAGTTGGATAACACGTATTAAAGAGCTTTTTTTTATAAGCCAAACATATTTCGTTTATCAGCCATTAGCCATGATGAGATTTGCAATTGCTATTCACAAGATATTTAATTTAGAGCTTTTCCTATAATACATAGCAGTGCGATTTTAGTGTTATTTACATACTATTATAGAATTTATTGATATTTTGAACTAGATTTTATTTTAATATTTTCAAATTTCATATACATTTTGTAAATACGTTATATGCTTGTCATTTTAATCATTTTTAAATATTATTTTAAAATCATTTAAAAATAACTATTAAAGCTATGTAGCTTTCAGTTATTTTTATTTCAGTTTTAGTTGAGCTAATTTCAGTACTTTTCAGTCTCATTTTTGTTCTGTTTTTTAAGTAGAAGTTTCTCATGTAAAATTCATATTTTATGTCAGCTTTATTTCAATTACCGACAACTGTTTTAAATAGTTTTAGTTAGCAATATTGATGATACACAGTAGGGCAGGTATATTCAGATAAGATGCAATTGCATATTTTTTAAGTTTTTGGGGTCACTTGTGCACAAACAATTCTCTCCACTAGATGTCAGTGTCAACTAAAAAAAACTCCTTTCGTTTTTGAAAGGCCTGTTGATCTACAACCCACAGCACTGACTATTCAGGCTCTCAGAAGTAATTTAAAGCAAAGCATATTGTAACCATAAAATTACTGCAGCGATCAATAGTGAATCATTATTATATTGCATGACTAATTGAAGGGCCTACAGTACCATTTCTAAAAGCAGAGCATCCTCCCTCCACAAGATGGAGCTTCTTCCTGGAGGAATGCGAGGGAATTTAGTTAATACATGTGTAACCTGTGTAAAAGGCTGAGGGATAAAAATAGCTCATGGTTGTCATCTTCTATTTATGGTCCTTGGCTGAAATCCCAAAAGCTTTTTTAAAAAGCAGGGATGTATGCGGAGGGGTGGGGAGGTCCCAGACGCTGCTGATGTTGCTTGAGGCACAATGGTAACCACTGACATTGAGGAGAGTATTTAATGCACCGCTATGAATCTAGCACTCTAATGCATCATTAAGCCTTCTCAACCTCTGCCTGTACTGTGTGTGTGTGTGTGTGTGTGTGTGTGTGTGTTTCAAAGAGACCTGCGTTCAATCCACCTGTCATAAGGTTTATCTAAAGTATCAGACTCAGTGCAGGTTTTTAGAAGTGTTATGCCATAAAAGCTTTGTGGGGTTTGCCAAAGCAGCATTATCATGGCTCGAAACAATCAGCACCTTCCAAAAAACAAAGCACTTTAAAGACTTTCATCAGCCTCAAATAATTTCCTGGGGCTCGTGAATGACAAATATTCAGCCAAGCATGACACAAAGAGATATTAAGGAGGGCTCTTTAAGTCTGTGTGTGTAAGTACGGATGCTTGCACATATAGGAGAAGAGGAGAAAGTTAACTGAGAAAGAGGGAAAGAAGAACATGCACGAAAGCGAGACGGACACATAGGCAGATTAAAATAAAATTAATGATTATAACTAAAATAGTGATACCACTTCGGCAAATATTTAATTGTGCATGCTCATTTCAACCTATTTTAAATTGGATGATAGGTGTTGTTATGTACGTCTTTAAAGTTAACATGGTAGAAATGTATTATTTAGCATATCTCAAAATTAATATAAATGTTTCATACCGTACATTATAATGCTGTGATGTCTAGAAACACTCGAAGCATACTAATTATACTTGATTTAATTATATTTTGTTGATTTTTAAATGTTTCTAAAAGAAGTCTTTGCCGTTCACCTAAGCTGCATTTATTAGATACAAAATTACAGTAAAAACAGCAATATTATGAAATATTATTTCAATTTAGTTAATTTATTTGAATTCAAATTCATTTTGAAATTGACTTTATTTTATGCTAATCTTAATGACTCTAGTCTTCTGTCACATGATCCTCCAAAAATCATTCTAATATTATGATTTGGTGCTCAAGTAACTTATTATTATCAATGCTGAAAACAGTTGTTCTGCTTAATATTTTTAATGAATAGAGAGTTAAAAAACAGCATTTACCTGAAATCATTTGTGATATTGTTGCTTTTTATATATGTCCTTGAATAAAATTATTCAATCTTATTTTTGAACAGTAATGTGAGTGTGTCCCGCACCTTTTTCCCACCCAAGCAAAAACAGTCAAACTCCACTGATACATGGTCTACACAATGTTTTCTCAATCAACCCAATCCCATGATGCAATGCTTAGAATTACATTAACTCTCTCCTCTGCAACACAGCAGCTATTCATTGCTAAATTGCTCCTGTAATTGTCCATCACCTGATGTTGTTATGTAACAATGATTCCCTGCATTATGACAATTTGAGTTGAATGACTAGAGCCATTTACTATAAAGAAATCCCAAACCTCAGGAAATCGGCACATTTTACACATGCGGAGCCCTGACCTGTCAGCATCCATCAGTCCAGAATGTATCAGAGAGCGGAAGGTCAGAGAAAGCGAGTGAGAGAGAATGGGACAACCAGCAGGCACAGGAGTGCTCTGAGCTTTTCATTGGCCCTGAGCCTCTCTCATTCTCTGTGCCTGTCTGCTTGACTTCTGGGGCCCCGCAGCTTAAATTACACCAAGAGAACCCCTAATCTACCGGAGGAGGATGGAGAACTTCCTCAAAGTGAAATAAAAGAGTGAGAGAAATCAAAGAGAGAAACATTTATAAGGAGATCAGCTTTTCCCTGGTTGACAGCACAGGAATTGGTTTAAGCATCCTGTCAACTCAAGTAACCCTAGAGGAGTCTGAAATGAAGCGGGGATCTTTATTACAACGATATTTCAGAATAAATACTTGCCTGTGTAAAAGCCATCATGGTTTTTGGGTGCTGTGGATGGGTGCCAAGGCATTCCTATGTGGTTGATAATGTACAGCACATGTATTCTGACTGGTATAAGCACAATGCTTCATACTTGCCTAATGTGTTTGTGGCAGTTGTTGGGGGTTTCAAATGTATTTTGACTGGCTTTTAGAACATTGCTAATAAAGGCTGGAGTGCACTTTTAAAAATGTTCTGATTTTAGAACACTAGGCATCATACAATTGCCAACTGTAAATGTAATGGCAATATAATGTAAATGTAATTACAATTGTAAATGGTAACAGGAAGAACTGGGCATCATACACTAAATTAATGAAGATTTAAGTTGTTCAGAACACAACTACCTCATGTGCCTTTTTGACAGGAGACACACAAGACAGATGAAGAGACACAGAGCTTCAAACTTGCAGCAATGACCTTGAGTCCTGAGCAGTATAAGACCTGGCAACACACACATAAACTACACAATCTAACACATCTATAAAAGGGGGATGATTGTGGCAAGCTGAAATCTGAGTAGGACACTAAAACATAACCAATAAGCTCAAACACACGTGTGTGAGAGTGTGGACTCACTACTAGAGGCGCTGATGTCTTTGGGAGTCGGGGAAGTTGGCTGGACGCAATGCTGGCAGAGACAGTCTTTTCCATTAAATGTGACTCGATCACCAGCGGGAAATGGCCGTCTGGCAACAGAAGAAGGATGCAAAGACATTTAGGAATTTACACTACCATTTAAAAGCCTGGGTAGTTAAAACTAAATAAAATAATAATAATAATAATACTTTTATTAATATGTCGGATGCATTAAATCGCTGAAAAATTCACCGTATAGACAAAAAAAATCTAGTTTAGAAAATGTTCTTTTGAAATTTCTATCATCAAAGAATCCTGAAAAAAAGGAATATTAAGCAGCATAACTTTTTGGACATGATAAAAAAAAATGTTTCTTGAGCATCAAATCAGCCTATTAGAATGATTCTTAAAGGATCATGTGACACTAAAAACTGGAGTAACAATGCTGAAAATTCAGCTTTTCATCACATGAATAAATTACATTTTAAATATATTAAAATAGAAAATTTTTAATTGTTGTAATATATATAATATAGATATTAAAAGGTATATATCAGGACGTTCCCTCAGAGGAGGCAAGGGAGGCAGTGTCTCCTCAAAAAGATTGATGAGAAAATAATCGATATTACAAAAATAAAATAGCAAATATGACTAAATATGATATTAAAAGTCTAAAAGTTACTCGTTTTTATAAAGTAACACTGTCTAACAGCGACACCCGCAGGTAAAGTTAACGTCAAACTAAAACTTGAAATGGTCAGAAAACGTGATGGAATGTGTCAGTTTTAGTGAGCATTCAGCGTGATGAAATGAAAGATATATCTTTGTGTCTGTGGCAGTGTTTACAGAGCTTTTATGACAATGACCCGAAATAAGTTGACTATTAAAAAGAACGTCGCGGGTTACTTTGTAACCATGGCCCGGGCGAACGAGACACTGGTCTCTAGGGGTCGCTATGGGGAACGCCTCGTCGTGACCGTGTCTGAAGCATACATTGAAAAAAACCAACTCGTTGGCCGGCGCAGCCATGACGTCACTACCGTCGCAACTAGTACCAAATAGGCGCCGGTAGCGCACATCATCACTTCTTCGTCTGAAGATTGTGTCCGAAGCATGGCAAGAAACCTAGAGGACGCAGTGTATCGTTCCCTACTCAGGGAACCATGGTACATAAGTAACACGCGCTCCCTTTCGTGGAACTTCGAACTGCGCCCTCTAGGGGTCGCTATGGGGAACAGTATACCACGCCGCCATGCTGCGGGGAGTGCAAGCCAGAACCATGGCGAGCCACGAAGTACCAAAACTACATCATATCGCTATGGGAGTTGCCCCTGTCTGGACTTAGACTGCTGTCAGTGACATTACTCCCAATGGCCAGAAGCCTAGGCTGCCAAGGGACACTACTAGAGCCACACAGTGTGAGGTCCCACTGGGACAAGATTGGTAGTATAACCCAGGCTACCAATAGTCTACCACGGGAATCAGTCTCTCGAGATTACCCTCTGGTGTAATGAGGGCGGCTGGCTCGGTGCCCAGAACGGCGGGACGGCAGGGGCCCCTCCCCTACAGCCCCCCCCAACCCCCCCCCCGTGCAATACAAAGCCTCCTCGGAGGTGGCGCCAGGGCCTAGAATCATGAAAGATTCCTTCCAGGGAATACGACCAAGAGCCTACTTATTGGATCAGTTACTAGTCTTGGCCTGTCACTCAGGGTTACCTCACTTTGCAGAAGGACCTGTCGCAACAGGCCTTTAGTGGAAACACCCTGTCAGAGCAGGTATTCAAGGATACCATGAGGAGTGGGTCCCAGGCAGAACCTTTGCTACAGGTCGTTCTCTTAGATGGCCACTTAGAAAAAAGATCGCCACAGCGATACCGCTTGTGAGCGTAATCTGTTTTTTAAACATGATAGGTACTTTTGGAGACCAATTGGTGTAGCGTAACCCTTCCCCTATTCGTTTAGACTCTTGTTTTCCTTGCTGTCGCTTACTTACCACTTTCGTGGAATTTTTAGATAAGTGTTTGGCAAAAGATACCGTGCCTACTTACCACTATGTGGATTTTAGAATGTCCATATGTAGATGGATACAAACGTTCTAGGGGGTTCTCGTGGCACTTCTGGAGGGCAGCCTATAGAGGGAGCTCTGAGTAGTCATCAGTCTCACCTACGGCTATCACGCTGGCGTGGCTAACCGCGAACCTGTAGCTGAGGGAGCAGACATCCATACAGCGGGAGCTCGACTTACAGCACGTTCCATTGGTGGAACAGCTAGAAGTTATCAGCTGGGGGAGCAACACGCCCAGTTCTCACCGAGAAGGGGACTCGACCCGCAGCATGTTCCAGCTAGCGGAACCAGCTAGTAATAATCTCGGCGTGGGAACCCACGCCTGGTCCTCAGACGCCAAGGGGGCTCGACCCTTTCTACTAATGCCAGGTTTTCCCCCGGCTGGCAGTAGCTCATTCTAGCAGGGGGAGCCCAACCCACCTCTCACCGAAAGGGGGGGCCCCCAACCAGCAGCCTGATTAAAAAAAAAAAAAACCAGAGGGGTAGCATACTGCAGTCTAGCCACATCGCCAGCGCATCAGGGATGCGGAGGACGGCCCAAACCTACTGATGCAACTGGTACGAGGTCTTTCTGGAAGACAGCAAGCTCAAGCCTCTCATGAAAGAGGCACCTCAGTTTTTCCTCAGCTGAGGAATACTGTCCCCATTCCAGGCGACCCTTTCCTGAAAGGGGAGCAGTGCTGAACATTACCACGAGGACAGCCCATGGATCGAGGAATCCAACTCCTCAGAGAGAATCTGCTTGTCAGACGACACCCTCTTAGTACCCCATGATATCGAGGGGGGCAGTGCCTTCTGAGTACGTCGATCGAGACACACTGTTTGAGAGGAGCCCAGGAAATCGGGGCCTAACCCTCTCCGAAACAGGGAACGAAGTCCGAAACACGTAACCCTCACCATACAGGATTTTAGAGAGGTGGACAAAGAAGAACGTGCGCACCTACCACATTCGTGGGATTTTAGAGAAGTGGCAAAAGCATAACGTGCACACCTACCACCTAGGAGGAATTTTAGACGGGTGGCAAAGCCTAACATGCCCACCCACCACTTACGTGGATTTAAGAAAAGCGGCAAAGGATAACGTGCAAACTTACCACTCACGTGGATTTTAGAAGATGCGCAAAGAGCACTCTTAGGGTTCTATTGTCACCCAGACGTAATGGCCGGTCGGGAACAGCAGCTCCAGCACCCTCCTCAGAGGTGAGGGAAGTGCTGTCTCCAGGGTGTGTCGCCAAGACAAACTATTTGAGTGGCACCCAGGGTACCGGTGTGTTACTCCACTTTGAAACAAAGGGAACGAAGACAGCGCGCGTAACCCTTACCTTCACAGGA
This sequence comes from Sinocyclocheilus anophthalmus, assembly GCA_018155175.1. Lineage (NCBI taxonomy): Eukaryota > Metazoa > Chordata > Actinopteri > Cypriniformes > Cyprinidae > Sinocyclocheilus > Sinocyclocheilus anophthalmus. The sequence goes on along the minus strand of JADLZN010002222.1, from coordinate 2,991 downwards.
TTTAGAAAAGTGGGCAAAGCATACGTGCACACTTACCACTTATGTGGTTTTTAGAAAGTGGGCAAAGCATAATGTGCACATTTACCAGCTATGTGGATTTTAGAGAAATGCGCACAGCCTCACGTGCACATCCCCCACTCACGTGGCACTTGGAGAAATGCGCAAAGCCTGCTTCAAGTGGACACTTATCATATTATCTGGAATTTAAATTCATGGAAACCAGACCATATCGGCCAGCCGGAAGAGGCCAGCTCGCACATCTCAGTAGTGATGGGAGCCCAGCCTAGGACAGCTTACACAGGAGGATCCAGGTGATGCCCCCGTACCTCCCGTTCGATGCCTCAGCAAGAAGGAGTACGCCGGCGGCCAGGAAGCCCCTCGGGGTGACCAAGCACTGTAGCCCCGTCCGGGTGCCTTCCAGCGTAGCACCGGGGGCCTGATGTTCACAAAGGCTCCCGCAAAAGCCCGAGTTCGGCCGCATGATACAGGAGGTATGAAGCTGAAGCCCGGCTTTTCTTACCGTCTGGATGTATGTCGACGAGTGACACGCCTACTGCAAGTAGAGCACCTGGCTTCTGAGCCCAGCAACGGCACCTCATTGAGGGCGTCTAGCAAGGGACAAACGAAGAAAGTGATGATGTGCGCTACCGGCGCCTATTTTGTACTAGTCGCGACGTTAGTGACGTCATGGCTGTCGCCGGCCCAACAAGTTGGTGTTTTTTCAATGTAGGCTTAGCACGGGTCACGATGAGGCGTTCCCCATAGCGACCCCTAGAGACGCAGTTCGAAGTTCCACGAAAGGGGAACAGCTGAATATTCAGGTCACAAAAGAAAATAATGTGGGTAAACATTTTACAATAAGGAGTATTTAATTGTTAACTAATATGAACAAACAACTGAACATTTATTTACAGTATTTATTAATCTTTGTTTACAATAGTTAATACAAATACTGTTGTTCATTGTAAGTTCATGTTAATTCACAGTACATAAACTAATGTTAACAAACACAACTTTGACTTAATAGGCATTAGAAATGTGGAAATAATATAACTAAGATTAATAAAGGCAGGTGGAAGTAGGCTATTGGGTATTATGAGTTCATGGTAATTAATGAAACATATTGTAAAATTGTTTCCACAAATATTGTCAAATGGTACTGCTGGTTATTCATTTGGAATAAACTTAACCTGATAAAAACATAGAAATGTATAATTCGTATAAAAAATATAAAAAAATAAAATAAAAATAATAGAATAAAATCAAAATAGAATTATATTTGTTCTCTTTTTTATGTAATATTTATTTAACCAGGAAAATGTGACAACATTAAGTATAACAGGGACTGTACAGTATATCGGCCTATATTATAATTCTATATATATATATATAGGATAACTGCTCATCATTTTAAAAAACCACCACACATATATATTAATCCAAAATAGTGTATAACATTCTATTACCAAACATTTGTGTTGTTATTTCCCCCCAAAAAATGGTCAAACTTAGTCTGAATATCTGGATGAATATTCAGTTACGAGAACTTTTCTATCCTGTAGGATCTTTTTAAAGAAAAAATATATTTCTAAAAAATACAATATTTTGTTGTGTTAGCAAGTTCAAGGCAAAAAATGTCCATAACATACAAATATAAATGTGACCCTGGACCACAAAACAGGCTGAGGTCGCTTGGGTATATTTTTAGCAATAGCTACGTGAGGAGCACGGCGCGAGGCACGAGAGCACGGCAGCGTCAAATTCAAACCTACAGATTTTATAATCTCAGGGAACAGGAAAACACATGTAGCAAAGGTTGACATGAACAATTCCAGACAAGGGCGCAGCCGGGTTCAACTCACTAGGGCAGATAATGAGGGGCAGAAAGGTGAGGAGGATAACTAATAACAAGGAACAGGTGACTAATAATAATGGGAACAGGAGGAAAAAGCCACTAAAGCACAACAGGAACAACACGTGTGACATTACTGCCGCCCATTACTGGGGTGGGCGCCCTGGAGGCTGGTGCAAGACAGGGACACAGGGAGGGCCTCCAGGGTGGATCAGGCAGTCCGAGGAGCCATGGCGGAGCAGGCAGTTCAGGTTGCCATGGCAGAGCAGGGGACTCAGGAGGCCATGGCGGATCCTCCGTGACCTTAGCCGGCTCGGCCACCACGGACACATGGCCCCCCCTAAAAATTTTCTTGGGGAAAATTAGGAATTCTGCGGGGCGCTCTGCAGGCGCGGGCATGAGGGCTCTCTGGAGGAGCGGGCACTGGGAGGGCGCTTGGAGGGTGCTCTGGAGGGGCGGGAACTGGAGGACGCTATGGAGGAGGAGCTAACTCTGAAGCGCGCTCTGGAGGAGCTGACTCTGGAGGGCGCTCTGGAGGTGCAGGGCTGGCTAACACGGGGGAATCAGGAGACGAAGGAGGGCTGGACGGGACCAGTGGAGACGAAGGAGACTCAGGGGACGATGGAGAGCTGGAAGGGACTAGCGAAGACGAAGGAGAACTTTCTGGAGTGGATTCTATTTTTCACGGACAAGTGCCATGTCCAAGAGCGCCGAGTCAGTGGCGGCCGGCGGGCTTGACGTAGGAGAGGCCAGCGAGCCTGACGGCGAGCTGGTTCTGGATCGGGGATGGACACTCTCCAGACACCGGGGGATCCCTTCCCTCCAGCTTAGTCCAGTGGTGTCTGGGAGGTCCACAGGGCGATAGTAGTTGGTCCCGATCCAGAACAGAGAGTTAATTGGGCGTCATCCAACGCCATAGTAGCGATGAGCCCGCAGAACTCCCACGAATACTCCACAAGCGGGAGATCCAGGTGAGCTAGGGCGGTGAAGCGAGCGGCAACTTCCATAGCCGCGGGGAGAAACTGGGAAAACAAAAAACTTTCAACAAATGAAAACAAAACGGGGAGAAAGGGCGCCGCTTACTATTTTGTTAGGTCTGTAATTCTGTCACGGGATGCTACTGTGAGGAGCACGGAGCG
>JADLZN010002220.1:0-85102 GCA_018155175.1 Sinocyclocheilus anophthalmus | reverse complement strand
GCCCTCGGCGAAGGCAGCAGCTGCACGCCGGGGCAGGATTTACCTGATGGCCTCAGTCTGCTTTTGGGCAGCGGAGAACTGCTGGGCAAGTTCTCTACCGTGTCGCCGAAAAGGCCGGCCTGGGACACGGGGCGTTCAAGAATCATGTCTTGTCTGTCTCGCGCATGTCAGCCAGTCACAGCCAGATTTGGCGCTCCTGGACCACCATAGTGGATATGGCACGACCCAGAGACCGCGCCGTTACCTTCGTCGCTTGTGGCGCGAGGTCCGCCGCGGTGCGGTGCGGAGTTCTCTCTGAACTTCTGGGTTGTGACCACCCTCGTGCAAGTCCCTCAATGCCTTAGTCTGGTGCACTTGCAGTAACGCCGAAGTGTGTAAGGCGGACGCAGCTTCTCCACAGTTCGTATAAGCACTGCCGATCAAGGCCGACGAGTGCCTACAGACCCGGGAGGGGAGGCACGTTTCTCCCTGCCGGGTGGAGGCGTTATTAGGACACAACTGCATCGCAACCGACCGCTACACTGGGGGGACCCTTGTAACCCCCTAGCTTCCCCACCATCGAGGGTGGTGAGGGAGGAGAAACCAGCAGATCGGTTTCCGGCAGTAAAAAAAAGATGCCGTCCACGACTTGTTGAGCTCCTCATACACCTCCGGGAATAAAGGCACCGAGGCGGGGCACTGAGAACAAGCGCAAGCCACCCCGAGAAACCAATAGTCCAACCTTGAGGGCCCGGGACACGGTGAAAGTCTTCACTCGAACCCTACCCCTACGGCGGCCCGGGAAAACATAGCCATTATTTCTGGATCCGATCCATTGCTACAAGTCCTGAGATAGCAGCGCAGTGAATCTTCCTCTCCCAGAAATCTTGTCACCCTCCAATTGCGCAATCAACATCTGGTCGTCTGGACACGGGAAAGCGCCGTCCGCCAACACGAAGAGCTCTCTAAGAGCGTGCTGAACTTGTTCAGTCTTCTTCTCTAAGTAGAGTAGTCAGGAGCAGAACGTTGTGATCGCTCGGCTCCGAAGCGAAATGCTTAATATGTGCTGCATCTGCTGCCTACTTATGCTCACGCTGTGATCTGTGGCAGCTGGATGCAATAATCGCATGCCATGTGCATTGGCTTGTTTAGTTTACACTCGAAGTGGATTGGTCTCTCTAAGCGAGATCCCCAATTTCGTCGGTCATCCGACGTGAAGTCGAGAGTGACCGACTGAAAGGGAACGCTATATTGCTGCTGTTTCATAAGCGCCACCTACTGTTAGAGAGTGAATTTGCATTTTCATTCAGCCCATCTGCTGTTTATGTTTTTTGTAGCCTAATTTTCTAAAACTACATTCAGACCATTCTGTTTTTTTTGCTTCAGATGGCTTTTTCTGCTGGAAAATGCGGACATCTGACATTTCGTTAAAAAAAAAAAGAAAATAAAATATAATATAATTAATAAAATAATCTAATTAATCCAGCTAGGAAAGAGCACACAAGAGCAAGTCTTAGTTTTGTTTTATAGGAAATTTCTTCTATTTGGCATTATTATTTATTTTGATTTGGCTTTTTTTAATTATTTCCAGTTACTTTTTGTTTATTTGACAAATGACAAAATGTGTAACATTTTGCTGACAATACCACAGAGGCACATTTTTCATAATAATGGCTTGAATCCTCATTTAGTTAAACAGGTGGTGAAAGGGAAAATCAGCTATGGAAATCCATATCGTGATTGAGTGAATCATTGCATCCCTATGCACTATTATATATATTATATATATATATATATTATATATACATATATATATATATATATATATATATATATTTATTTTATATATATATATATATATCTTATATATATATATATATATATATACATCATATATATATATATATATATATACCACTCCGTTTTACAATTTTTCTGTTAAACACAATTATTTTAAAAATAAGTTGAACTAATGTGAACAGATGCCTTTCCACAAAATCATATATTATTGATTAAAAACCCTGCAAGCTCACAACAGGTCTGCCATCAAAAGTTTTAGTTAAGGTTAAAAATCACTCTATAGGGCGTAGAGTAGTGGTCGACTGATATAGTATTTTTAATGGCCGATGCCGATATGAGGCCGATATAATACATGTAATTACAGTAAATGAGAGACATGCAGAAAATTGGTGAAACTAAATGAACATTTATTTTATGCATAAATATTTATTAAAACCTCAATTTAAAAAAATGTAAAAGATTGAGGTAACATTTCGTGCCTTTCCTTTTCTTTTGCTGAAACATCTACCAAAAAAATATTTATAAAACCTAAACAATTAAAATTTAAACAACAGAGGTAACACTTAAATGAACAAGGTTTAGTGCAGCCTTTCTAAAATTCATAATTAATGAACAAATTAATATTCATAAATTAATGTCCAAAATAGTATGTGTAATTCCATGTATTTTATGTACAACAGATATATAGTTAACCGAGCAACAGGTTGTTTTAATTATAGTATGGGATAGTTGGTTAATAATAAAGATATATGTTTCTGATCTGTTTAATTTTGCTTATCTGTTTAATTGTAAAAATAATGCAAGCCTGAAGGCGTATAATTACATGCTTGGTCATCAGCATATAGCAGCATTAAATAAGACCGGAATATAAAAAAGATACAGTATACTACACGCGATACCCGTTTTGAAAAACATCGGCCACACGGAAAGACTTATCGGCCGATGCCGATATTTTATAAAATATGTACTCTATGATTAGCTCAGTGAATAATAATAAAAAAAAACATAGACCCGGCTAGAAAAAGCGGAGTGATACAAAATTGTGAAAAGGCGTTCCTGTAGCGATACCAGTACAATATCTCACGGTTCTCAACCAATCAAATTTGGAACCAAAAAACTGTTGTAGATAGTATATACATTGGGTACGGAAAGTATTCAGACCCCCTAAATTTTTCACTCTTTGTTATATTGCGGCCATTTGCTAAAATCATTTTAGTTATTTTTTTTTCCTCATTAATGTACGCACAGCACACCATATTGACAGAAAAACACAGAATTGTTGACATTTTTGCAGATTTATTAAAAAAGAAAAACTGAAATATCACATGGTCCTAAGTATTCAGACCCTTTGCTCAGTATTTAGTAGAAGCACCCTTTTGATCTAATACAGCCATGAGTCCTTTTTGGGAAAGATGCAACAAGTTTTTTCACACCTGGATTTGGGGATCCTCTGCCATTCCTTTTTGCAGATCCTCTCCAGTTCTGTCAGTTTGGATTGTAAACGTTGGTGGACAGCAATTTTTATGTCTCTCCAGAGATGCTCAGTTGGGTTTAAGTTAGGGCTCTGGCTGGGCCATTCAAGAAGTTGTTGTCACAGAGTTGTTGTGAAGCCACTCTTTTGTTATTTTAGCTGTGTGCTTAGGCTTGTTGTCTTGTTGGAAGGTAAACCTTTGTCCCAGTCTGAGGTCCTGAGCACTCTGAGAAGGTTTTCGTCCAGGATATCCCTGTACTTGGCCGCATTCATCTTTACCTCTATTGCAACCAGTTGTCCTGTCCCTGCTGCTGAAAAACACCCCAACAGCATGATGCTGCCCCCACCATGCTTCACTGTTGGGACTGTATTGGACAGGTGAGCAGTGCCTGGTTTTCTCCACACCTACCGCTTAGAATTAAGGCCAAAAAGTTCTTTCTTGGTCTCATCAGACCAGAGAATCTTATTTCTCACCATCTTGGAGTCCTTCAGGTGTTTTTTCATGTGTCTTGCACTGAGGAGAGGCTTCCGTCGGGCCACTCTGCCATAAAGCCCCGACTGGTGAGGGCTGCAGTGATGGTTGACTTTCTACAACTTTTTCCCATCTCCCGACTGCATCTCTGGCGTTCAGCCACAGTGATCTTTGGGTTCTTTTTTTACCTCTCTCACCAAGGCTCTTCTCCTTCTTCTCATAGCTCAGTTTGGCCAGACGGCCAGATCTAGGAAGGGTTCTGGTCATCCCAAAAGTCTTCCATTTAAGGATTATGGAGGCAACTGTGCTCTTAGGAACCTTAAGTGCAACAGAAATTTTTTGTAACCTTGGCCAGATCTATGCCTTGCCACAATTCTGTCTCTGAGCTCTTCAGGCAGTTCCTTTGACCTCATGATTCTCATTTGCTCTGACATGCACTGTGAGCTGTAAGGTGTTATATAGACATGTGTGTGGCTTTCCTATTCAAGTCCAATCAAACACAGTTGGACTCAAATGAAGCTGTAGAACCATCTCAAGGATGATCAGAAGAAATGGACACCACCTGAGTTAAATATATGATTGTCACAGCAAAGGGTCTGAATACTTAAGTGATATTTGATATTTCAGTTTTTCTTTTTTAATACATCTGCAAAAATGTCAACAATTCTGTTTTTTTCTGTCAATATGGGGTGCTGTGTGTACAATAATGAGGAAAAAAAAATTAACTTAAATGATTTTAGCAAATTGCTGCAATATAACAAAGAGTGAAAAATTTAAGGGGGTCTGAATACTTTCCGTACCCACTGTATATATACGGCTGCGGCCGATATATCGGTTGACCACTAGTGCAGAGGCTTCATTACAAGGTTTCAGCAGTTTAGTTAAGGGAGACCCTGCTTGCAATTTCTTGTAAAAGACAAAACCAGCCAAAATGAATAAATTAATGAATGATCTCAGTGTGCATACTGCCCTTTTGGCTCATTTAGATACATTTTTAATTGAAATTTGTATAGATTCATTTCTTATCATCATTACTTCTCATTCCTATATTTCAATTGTTAAAGCACATACTCCACTTCTGAAAGAACATTTGAAGCAAGGATACTTCCATCTGATTTTAATTTCCATTCCACTGCCTATGGATAATTCTCAATGTTAAGGGAAATGATGTATGTCACCCCTGATGTATGAACCTTTCCAAGAGCACACAAACTACTAAATGAATTACATCCTCAAAATAGTCTATTGCAGATTTAACTAGAGATGCACCGATTGAGCGGCCAGTGATCGGAATCGGACATTTTTTCGCATGACCGGCCCAGATCGGTGATCGGCCGGTCAGTCTCTCGTCTTGCCGATCCTTTTATTGCCAGTGGCGCCGAGTGCACAGTCTTAGTGAGTGTGTGAGAGAGAAAGCACACACAAAGTAACTCACAGAAATGTATAGATGCATACTGCGGTAGAAAAATAAAAATTAACAAAATATGATTTAGGTAAGCAACATTATACGGGGTTGATGTTTCCCGGAATATCAATATCAACATGATTGCAATGTGACACTGATTTTATACAATAGTATTTCAATAAAAAGACTATTTTTGCTCAGTTTTGCTGACGAAATCAAAATAGTTCCGATCAAAGCCACAGCAGAACTGTTTTGTGTCTCCGAGCAACACACAGCGGTTTTTCGTTACTGAATTAATCCACGTTTTTGAACGAATCGAGTGAGTCAATGATTCAGTGGCCCATTCATAAAGACAATCACTTGCCTCGTTTCTGAATGAATCAGACGTTTGAATAATCGTTTGAAATGATGAACAAATGACTCACATTTAAACAACCATTTGTCGCCACCTACTGGTGGTTTGGTTTCATATTTAAAAGTGTCATTGCATTTTTTTTCAACATTTATTTGTGTTTAAAAAATATATATGTAAAACAATAAATAAAATTATTTATGCATTTGAAATTTTGCAGTGTAAATGCATTTATGGCACCTCAGCTTCATCAAACTGTCTGTGTAAATGCATCTGATGCCACTTCAGATGCATCTTCTGTTTTATCAGCAGTGGAAAGATAGTTTGTTAATACTAATTTCATTTGAATGGTAACAACTCTACAGTTTCTTATTATTCTAACTGAATTAATTGAAACAAAGTAAGAATTTGATGTGAAAGATGACATGTTTAGTGGTAAAAAATGACCATTTATAAACACAGTGTGAAATGACATCTGTTTTGTTACATACAGCAACTCATTTTAAGTTATTTCTTCCTCTTTCCAGTCACAGATCACTTTATTTTGTGAGTTGTTTAAGTGAGAGAAAATCTGTAAATTAGTCCAGATTGGGGGAATTGTAATGTTTAATAATTTCTTTTATTATGTAAATAATTTTTGCATTGAAATTTGCATAGATTTTTGTTTGTATATGCTGTCAATTATAGTTCTTAGAAAGAAAATCGGAATCTGAATCGACAAAAATCGGTATCGGCAGGTCACACTTCCAAAAAAATCGGAAATTGGAATCTGCCAAGAAAATTGCAATCGGTGCATCTCTAGATTTAACTAAACCAAACAAAGAAAATATGTTTATAAAAGTGGGTAGATACACCCATGTAAAAAAAAAAAATCCTCCTAGAAATAAAACAAAGGCCTATTCTCACCAAATGCAAGAAATTGCATGTGAATGGTCTATCCACAGCAGGTGTGAAAAGAATATTTGTCAGGTTGAATGACAAGTGGTACAGTAAATGGTTTGCCAAGAAGTAATAAAAAAAAGGATAAAAAAAGGGAAAATTATATTAATTACTCGTTCTGGTTTTACTGAGTTTTTTGTTTGCATTTACTATGTGTTTTAATACTTCTGAGAAATGCAGAATCTGTTCTCTGTACGGCTGTAAAAATGAACCATTGTTTCATTTTTTTTTGTACATTTACTGCTATTAACAATGTAGCCAAAAGCTTTATGTCAGTCAGTGTGCCCTGCCCTCCTTATTTAAACATCTGTAGGATTCTTGCCATGTAAATGTTCGCTCCTATCATCATGTTCGGAGTAGACAGGAACCCATTTATTATATTCAATACTTTCCTTGTTCCAAATATTAACAGTGGTTCCATTCCAACAGAACACACTCCAAACCATTATTGTGAGTCCACCTGCTTGGGCTTTTGAAAAGCTGAAGTTGAAGAAAGTGCACATACAGTATGTCATGTATGAAATACTTTAGTGTGTTTTTGCCATTTTTAAAGACAATTACTATCGTCTCATTCCTTATTCACCTAATTTTGAGTTCCACTGAAACACAAAATCATTTAAATGTTTTGTGTTGTATTTTACTGAGTGCACCTTTAGGTCTATGTTACGGGGACAGAGAGGTTGACGTGCTGCAAATGAAAAAAGCAATTAACCAAATTAAAAAAAACATCTTCATCGGTTTGACAATGCATGCGCTGCGAATACTCACAACACAATCAAACACAGAAACACGATGCAAATACAGAAGCGCGCTACAGAAAAAAAACATGGTTACTATAGTTAAACCATGATAATCACAAATTACACTAACCATAGTTTAACCATGGTATTTGTGTGGTACTGGTTACACAGATGGTAATCACCAAATAAATAAATAAATAAAAATGGTAATGGTAAACACTAAAACATAATTACTACGCTTTTACTGTAATAAAACCATGTTTAATTTTTTTAAGGGTTGTTGGGGTCCCCTTGAAGTTGTGGTCTGTGCTACATGCAACACCTTTCTGTTTTTGGTCATGTTGTGAGTCTTTGCAGCGCGTTTCTGTATTTGGTTGTGTTGTGAGTATTTGCAGAGCGTGTGTTGTCAAACTGATGAAGATGTTTTCTTAATTTGCTGGTGTTTTTTCGATATGCATGTGTTTTCTTATGTTGCAGAGTGCTGAGCTCTCTCGGCCATCATACTATATGAATTACTAAAACAAACCCCTGCAGTCTCAGAAAGAGATCCCAATCAGTGTAGTATTAAAGGGATAGTGCACCCAAAAAATTTAAAATCTGTCATCATTACTCACCCTACACTTGTTCCAAACCTGTATAAGTTTCTTACTTCTGTTAAAGACAAATGAAGATATTTTGAAGAATGTGGGAAACCAAACAGTTACTGGTAGCCATTGATTCCATAGTGTTTTTCTTCATATTATGGAAGTCAATGGCTACCGTCAACTGTTCGGTTAACAACATTCTTCAAAATATCTTTTTTTTTGTGCTCAACAGAAGAAAGAAACTCATACAGGTTTGGAACAACATGGGAGTGAGTTAATTAATAATGATTAATTATGACAGAATTTTTAGTTTTGGCTAAACTATCCCTTTAATGAGTAGCATTAATCTAGCAAGCAGAGCATTTGGCTTTGATTATTTGCCAGTCAGAATAAGCCTCAAGCTTGTTCTGTGTATGCACATGTATATAATAACAGGAAATCTTCAGCCAATTAAAGCTCTTTACTCAAGACAGATGTGAGTTGCTCTGACCCCTCTCAGGAGCTGGGTATTCATTTAGTCAGTAACACAAGGATATTTGCAATGCTATTACTCCTGCAGTTTCAACTAATCAAAATGAAGCAGGCTGTGTGCGTGTGTGCATATTTTGCCCTTCGCAAAATCTGCTCAGACTTTAAACACTGAGCATGTGATTAAAACATTTACACAGAAACCCAGTCTATGCACCGATTCTGTAAACAGTTCTCACTGAGAATTTATTCCACAGCTACAGTATGACAGTCGTCCATGCTGTGCGCTATAAAAAGGAGAGTCTCAGAAGCTTGAATGACATTCTGACATTATCTCTAGTTACTCCACCACTACACCACTTGTCAAGAGAGTTCACACACACCACTTACAAGTACACATATTTAAGGTCATGTATTATAGAAAATGTTTACTTAGAGTAATAATCTGAGACACATTATGTGCAAAATAAGTAAATATGAAATATAACTTAGTAGTGCTGTGGCAGGTGGAAAAATACACTAAATTATAACTTGACTCCAAAAAAAATATATTTATAGTGAATTCATAAATGTAACAAATCATATGGGACAATTTTAGTAGACCATTACATTTTGAAATAGTTAAAACATTACTGTTAACTCAAACTGAAAAAAGAGACATAACTGACAACCATAGATGTTGATTGAGAGCTGAAGTAATTTCTGTGCCACTGTGAAGAACTGTAAAAATAAACATTGCTTTCAAAGCAGCTTTCTGAATACGCCACCAGTCAGTCCTGCCCTCAGCTCACCTATGAATGGTTTACTTATAGTTCTCTCTGCACACCCCAACACAAAGGGGATAGGAGAAAGTATCTGAACTAGGGCTGCAACTAACGATTATTTTGATAATCGATCAGTTGGTCGATTATTTTTCGATTAATCGGATTAAAAGCCAACAATTTTCTTTTTTTATTTTATTGACAAAAACACACTATTCCGCATTCTGCCCAATGTCCTTAAAATAAACGTTCCAACTGAATTCTATGAAAACATACAGTGCTTAAAAATTTATTAGACCACCTGCCATAATAAAGAGAAAACATGTTTTAGGAATTTTAGGAATCTATCAAAAACTTGTTTAAATCAAAAACATTTTTATTGTCAATTTATTATTACTAAATAGTATTTATTTACATAACAAAAAATTGCCTCCTATGCCCTTCATAACAGCTTGAATTCTTGCTGGCATTGTTTTTGTACTTTTTTACTGTAATTGGGTATCTGAAAAAAAAAACACTATAAAGTAGTGGTCGACCGATATTGATTTTTTTTGACTGCCGATGCCGATATCTTGGAAAGCACGGTGGCCGATGGCCGATATACATCCGATATCATTTTATTTATTTATTTTAATTTATATTTAAGAAATTGAAATAATTTGAAAATGTATTAAAAAATAAATGTTAAATAAACAAGCTTATAAATTTAAATGACAAGTATTTTCACAAATAGCACAATATTTAATACAATATATTAAAAAGAGTAAACACTGTCACCAACAGGCACTCGTATTCTGGGGAAGATGGTGTGCAATGGGAATCACATTTTTTTAATAAAACCCACAGGTAACACTCATTTTACATACAAAACACAGTGAAAATGACATAATATGACATTGGCAAAGCGGAAGCGCAGCAAATAATTGACATTCACCCAGTTTAAAGTTTGTCGATCATGCATCTCTAGTGAAGCTGAACTCTCCTTCTGTCCGTATTCAATTTGCACGGACCGACCATCACACAGAGTACCCACGATCGTGCAGGATACAAATGCACACTTCACAATATCTCACAGCTGGATTTGACTAAGTTTGCAAGGTTTTTGAAATTAAATGTTCATTAGTCATTCTAAGATTTGTTTAAATTATATAAATGCATATTTGCTGAATGCTGATGGCAAACGAGAAATTATTATTATAATGTTTGCCTTTCTATTACTAACAATATAAAAGCAATCATTATAATACTTTTTGTATACGTTTTTATTTCTTTGTTTAACAGTTCTATCTGATTACGAGACAGACTTCTGTCTGTGGACAGAACTGTTAACAAGGACAGCCAACATGAGGGAGAATGTGAGCACTGTGTGTTCAGGCGCTGCCGTTCTCAGCGCCGTCAAAATAAATGTCCCGCATCATATCGGCCAAACAGGAAAACTTATCGGTCGATGCCGATATTTGAAAAATGCCAATTATCGGTCTTGGCGATATATTCGGTCGACCACTACTATAAAGCTCTCTGCCTTTCTTTCATAGATAACAGCAATAATTATATTATAGCATTAGAAACAGCCTACTACTGTTACTAAAGAGCTTATGCATATTGGAGGACTAACCCATACAGAAAGCTAAAAAATGATTTTGGTAATCACCAGCACTGTTAGTTTAGAGCAGCAGTGGCACAAACCATAATTTGTTAAAAACCTTACATAAATTTGTTTTAATAAATTTGTTAAGCATTGTATATAGTGAATATATTTTAAATCTCTGCATTAAAAATTTAAATAATAATAAAGATGATAAAGACGAATAAAATCACAAACTCAGTGGTAACCAATAGGTAAGAGTACGCGCCGGCGCTCATTCAGTAAAGATGAAAATTTAACACATTCTATCAGGACGGACCTATATGCAAAAATGGAAATGCTCGCGTGAATTTGTGACATTTATACATAAGGATATGACCGTTAACTGAAAGTTTTTTTGCGCTGAGGAAGCACACACATCTGTTAAAGCACCTGACAGGGCAAGCCATTACGCTATGCATTAGCTTAAAGCTTAAAATAAAGAATTCTCATGTTTTGGGTAGCTTGGATCACGTAACTCTCCTGCAGCATCTCATTCTGTTTCCTCCACTATTTTAGATGCATTTTGTCCATAGAAATAAGTAATTCAGTGCTTTAATTTGACGCGACCGGCTGAAGTTGGACAAGTATGTAAACTCCGTTGGACGTGCACTGTGGGCAGACCCGATTAATCTATAATGAGAATCGTTGTCGATGATTTTCATAATCGATAATAATCGATTTTATCGATTAGCTGTTGCAGCCCTAATCTGAACATCATTAAAGTCACATACTTCAATTTGTTTAATATATTTAAACCTTTAATATTCTATTAAACTAAGTGTTTAATGTAAGTGCTAACATGTCTTTTGCAAGATGAACATTATTTTATCAAGTGAGCTATGACACAAACATACATTTTTAGCTGAGGTCAGTAGCCTACCTGTGTAATAGGATTCTACCGAGTCCACATATACTTTAGAAAGATGTCAAGTGAGAGAGAGAAATGTTAAACAGAACCGCTGTTTGTGTGTATTTGCATACTCACATCTGTGTCTGGCCCTTTATCAGCTCCAGGGCATGAGAATGTGACAAATTCATGGCAACGTTTATGGACCACAAAGCAGCACACTGACAGAGAGAGAGAGAAAGAGAGTGATATGTTACATTTACAAAAAACAACAACAACAAAAAAACATTTAATAATGTACAAGTGCAAATTAGCAGACTACACTAATACAAAAGACTGACTCAGTGTGAAATCAACACCAGCATCATATTTTAAAAAGAGAAATTATTGCATTATAACAGATTACATATTTCTATTGTATCAACTGTCCAGAGAAAGACGTCACAGACATACCATGGCCATACATGGATGGAAAAAAATATATTTATGTATTTATACATACATACTGTAAACACCAGGTTTTCAGAAATGTATTGTTTGTATTCATGTTTGTTCCACATGTTGGCAATATGACTAAAATCACGATATGAGTAATTTTATTTAATGATAATCATATTACAATATAATAATTTTTTGCTGGATAAAAGTTTGATATTATACTGTACCAAATTGTGAAAGTTCACAACTCTACTCAATAGTAATTTGTATATCACAGCAAAAACAAACAGCCTAACTAATGTAAGTACAAAGTAACAGGTAGTTCTCAAACTTACTAATAATAATAAAATAACTAATTACAAACAATAGGATGAATAAATACAATACTTCAAAGATACAAATAAAATAATCAGTGCTATATGTTTATCAGGTTGGTCTATACCAACATAATTGTATTAAATGCAAAATAAAACCATATAGTCCCCACTGTATGAATTAATATACATTAATCCTTATTAAAGTCACAACACATATTCAGCAGTGAGTGATTTTCTCTATTGTTTGATTAACATTATTAACGTGACACAGACAGCAACAGGTTTATTAGGCTTTTATCACTAATGCACGGATACAATACATCGAAACAAATAAAAATGTTTTCCCCAAATGTTTATGTTTGCTTAAGATATGCCCAGTTGTGTTTACACAAATACTCACAAGACGAGCATTTTCATATAATTTTGTGAGTATTCGACTGTTCAAATCGCAGTAAGCCATGAAAGAGAACTCACAGGGGACAGGGGCACTGTGCGTAAAATCCCCTTTATTTACTTACTGAGCTTGAACCGTTAAAATTCACACTGGCCCTGGGTCTACTGGGCAGAAAACTTAGTTATTAATATTTTAAGAGTCCTTGTTTCCTGTTTTGTGTAATGACCACAGGGCTACTGAACGTTTGATTTTGATTGGTTGATAAATGTTTCAAGGATTGCAATTATTATCCAGTTATCATACAGTTATGAAGTAGTTCCAGGTCTCTCGACAGCATTTTCACTTAGCTAAATAATTTCAGTTATTTAAAAGGCCATTCCAAGACACTGACCAAGCCAACAAATAAGACAAAAAATAGGATTAAAATTACAATTTCAATATTTTCCTTACTAAATTGTATTCTGTAAAGCCTGTTCTATCTGTTCTGCTCTTCTGTCTCTGCACATACAGACACTCAAGCACACACAGAGGAGCACTCGAGCACACAGAAACTTATCAGTGCTAACCTGCGACTTATCAATAAAATTGTTTAACGACTGAAACAACATTTCTCAGTAGTGAGCTGGTAACGTCACTGTTTTTTTTTTTTAGAGTTAAATTAAACTTACGGGTTCGATATTAGTAGAGACCTGCGTAGGAAATGAAAGGGGCTTAAGGCGAAAATGCCACCAACATAAACAAATTTAACCCCCCATAAAAAATAGTTTAAAAAAATGAAATAAAATGAAAATTCAAGATAAGGGGGCATAGAAATGCCCCTGTACAATGAAACTAAATTTATTAACACTCTGATCTAACGAACCATATGAACATGTCTGTTTCCATTTGTCAGTGTCTGTTGGCATATACAGTGCATATACAATGTAAATGAGATTGATGAGATAACATTAAGCTAATGACACATGGTCTCCAAATGATTGGATTTCCAATTCAATCTGATTTTGTAAGTGATCTGATGGTAACTGCAAATCTTTCCCACACCTTTAGCCAAGTCTTCAGAGGCAGATGCTTCTACCTACTGTATGGCTGTTGGAGGCTGTTTCTCCTGCCTGTTTCAAGAACGGCATGACCTCATCACTGGTGGTGAATGAAGTGAGTCCATCATCTAAATAGAAGCTTCTCGTGATGAACTCTCACTTGTGCTGTTTGGTGTTACACTCCTTGCACTGCTTGGACTTGTTTCAGTCTTTGTCAAAGTGACTGGATAATGCACAGCATTTGAAGCATTTCATGTTTGAGTGATGATGACAGGCGGAATGGTGCTATTATTTTCTTTGTTTTTACAAAGCATTTACTTTTAATAATATCCTAATACTGATGTTATACTGTTAGAATATTTAGCATTTTTGAGTTGACCTCTAAAACCGAATGTCTACATTTTTGAGTTGACCTCTAAAATGTAATGTCTACATTTTGGCTAAGAAATATTTAGCATTTTTCCTTTTTTTATATTATTCTGAACATAGGATATGTTTATGACCGATTTTTATAATGTTTGCCTTCATATTTCATGCATTGTTTATGCAAAGATATTTAACAAGTTCTTTTGTTTTAAATGTATACCATGTTGACCCCTTCATGTGTGGTGAACTTTCTTTAAACAGATAGTTTTATAAAGAGTTACTTTAAGTACTTTAAGTAATGTAAGTTGACTAGTTATTTAAAGTCATTTTTAAAAAAAAAAAAAAAAAAAAAAAGTAGGGCAGGGTTCTATCGCAAATATCAGAGGGCTCTGACCGATATAGGTTGGACCACACTGGTGTACAGATTATCAACAGATGCAGTTTTTAAAAAGGGATTACTGAACGAAACAACGAAAATATGCTTTATTATTTAACCAAAAAAAAGTACTGAACCATACTTTGTAAATATATATGGATTAAAGTTAGTCAATAGTTCAATGACTGATGTTAACAGATGCAACTTTAAAAGTGAAAAATGAATTAGCAAATGTTGAATAACATACTCAATTTTACAGGTTTCGTTTATTATCTTAGGAATGTAAAATGGACACAAATGCGTGTAATGCTATTAAAAGAATGGCAATATTTAAATACATACACATAAGGCCATAGCATTGAATTATATTACATATGCGATATTGTAATGTATACTCTACACACTTTATCTGCGCTATTTTAGAATTTAGAACACTGAGGATTATATAATCAAACAAATATGTTAGTCACTAGGGACTGTGCAATATTCGAAAAATAGCGAAATATCGTCCAAAGTACATTCGCAATATGCATATCGAGTATCTATACTTGCAATTTTTTGGGGCCATTGAACAAAGACAAAGAGGAAAATCACCAATTCACGCTCTGACTAGAAAACCCTTTGTAGCTTAAATAGAACCAGCCTATGATTCGAAGAGTAAATACTAGCTTTGTGTGTTTTATTTTTTTTATTCAGTTCCTAAAACTAATGTTAAAATAAATTTTTATTACAGTCGAGTTAAACACAATAACGTCACTTTCAGAAGGTGGGTAGGAGTGCCTTTCTTAGTGAATCAGAATGCAATGAGCTTTATCACCACTAATGTGTGCGCAAACACAAGATTGTTGTGGTTTTACAGGAACTCTGTACATACATAATAAAAAAAACTATATATTATGACCAACAATAGGTATAGAGTTCACCAGAAACTGACAGAAACGGCTGAGGTAAAACAGTTTCATCTGAGCATTGTGGCACTTAAGCATGCCATATCGCCATATCTACCTTCCAGCCCATGGGTGAAACTGAAGTCAGTATACATTAACAACCACTTTGGGACAAATGTAAGGTAATTAATGGAAAGCTATGCTAAATGGTTGCTCCATGGCACTGGCAGAAGAATTCTATCGGCTCATGAACACATCAATTGTGCTTTCTCCCAGTTCAGCTTGAATATGCAAGCTTCAACATGGAATAACAAATACATTAATGGGACTATGGGGATATCAACTAACCCTAAAGTAAGGGGGACACATACATTTTTGCAGCTCAGTGGGTAGCACTGCCACCTCAGCACGGTTTCCCCATAATTTCAATAGGACATGAAGGGTCAAGTGATATGAATGAACTAAAATGCCTGAGCTGTTTTGCGTAGTGAAGTGTGTATGTCTGTGTTAGCCCGTGATAGACTGGCCATCTGTCCAGGGAGTTTCCCTGCCTTCGGCCCGAGATGCTGGGTAAGCTCCAGCATCCTACATAGGACAAGGTTTGAAGAATGGATGGATATGCATGGATAGAAGGGATGTCGATATCGGCTCCACCAAACACCCTGAGATGGAAATAAAGGCTACAGTTGGTTACATAAGACCAAGACTTTGGGGAAGTCGTGGCCTAATGGTTAGAGAGTCGGACTCGTTACCCAAAGGTTGCGAGTCGAGTTATCGTATCGGGCGACAGGTTAGGGATTGGAGGTAGGGGGAGTGAAGAGCTCTCTTCCACCTTCAATACCATGAATGGGGCCATTGGAGCAATGGGAAAACCGAAACCCCAAACGCTCCCCGGGCACGCCATAAAAAAGGCTGCCCACTGATCCGTGGTGGGGGTTTGTCCGTGGTGTGTGTGTGTGGTTCACTGCTGTGAGTGAGGCACTTTGGAAAGCTGGTTTTTTTTTTTATTTGTTTGTTTGTTTTTGATTTTATTTTTTTTTTTTAAAGACAGAGAGAAGCCGAAAAGCCGGAACAACTAATTTCTAGTGATGGTTGTAACCATACTTGGCCACATGTCACATCACTCACTCACCATCTAAAAAATTAAGCATTACAAAATTGCCGTCAGAGAATTAGACAATAATGTCACAGTAACGGAGATGTCTCATCTTGATATGACCATTATGGCACTCAAGCTGAGGGAATAATAACACAAATAGTCATATTTCAAATCAATGCTAATCTCAACCACATTCACATCAGAACATAAAAATAAATGTTCCCCTCCACATCATGAAAGGCAATAATGAAAAAAACACTTTAACGCATTTTCTGTTTCCTGTTGTGTGGGCTGCTTTCTGGCTCCCGTCTCAGTGGCCCTAGACCACTGCACAAATGGAATCTGCATAGATGTGTCTATGTGCCAAAACGATCAGACATAAGTGATGAATGCGGAAATGGAATAATGAAACCCTTATGCATAAAATATTTATCATATCTTTACGGGTATTACTTCTGAGTGTGCATTTAACAATCTTTACTTCAAGCCCATTTCAGAATTATCTTAACTCAACAAACTAGTTTTAAATCGAATAAATTTGACAGGTCTTCACAGTAAATCAGTGTTGTCCAGTACTTTGAGATTTTAATATTTGCCAAATAAAATATGTGTATTTTTCATGCACAACCTCATTAAACATTACAAAGCACACAATGATCAATAATATTACACAACATACTTACGTTAATAAATCTACGTGTGTAACCAAAACTGTCTAGGAAGATTCTTTGGAGTTCAATAGTTATCAAAAACATGTTGAATTCAGTCTTTCCCAGAACTTTTACCAGTTATTGTTACGGGGCGAACGAGACGTGAGACGTGCTGATCCATATGCAAGGCTTTATTCAAAGACATGGTCAGAAACAGGCAGGGTTGAACACCAGCAAACAGATATGTATGGTTTAGCAGAGGGCCCAAAAGGACAGAGTATTCCTAGGGCTAGCGGGGTCTTCGATCGGTTGCGAACAGGAAACAGAATCCAGAGGGCTCTTGACAGAGGGGTATCCAATAAAACACGGCACAGAAGACAGAGAAGGTCAGGAAAAACAGACAAAAAACGGCAACACGAAGGGCTAGAATAATACTAGAAAACTAGAAACGGGAATTAGGAAGGGCTCCGTAGTGCAGCTATCGCTAGAAGAGTGATATGCACTAAACAGTACTCGGCAGCGTGACGGGGAGTGTTAAATAGGGAAGGTGTGATTGATGACAGCTGTGTGCAATCAGTGCTGTGTGCAATCAACTGTGCGTGTGTAATCAGTGCAATGGATGATGATAAATGTAGTCCTGGGTGATATGCAACCGTGGTTTTGTGGGTGCAAGAGCGCCATAGTAGTGGGAAGGGTGAATTGGGGGGCAAGCAGATGGAAAGAAGTTCTAGACCGGATCGTGACATACCCCTTCCACCCACACCCCAAGGAGCGGCTATTCCAGATGATCCAAACACTTTATTTATGATTCAGGGAGGCGGGGTGGAAGCAGAGGCGGAAAAGGAAAATAAAGGTGGAGCAGAGGCGGAATGGAAAATAGGGGGAGGGAATGGAGCGGCGAGGTTCCATGTCGAAGTGGAGAGGAGGACCGGGGGAGGGAAGGAATTGATGGCAGGACGGCGGAAGCAGAGAGGAAAAGCAGAGAGCCAGGGCGGATGCTGAAGACCACCAGAGCAGACGGGGGCCCGAAGATCCCGCGGCACAGAGCAGAACAGAAGACCACCAGACCGGTGGAGCAGGAAAAAACCCCAAGACCGACACAGACACCCCGCCAGACCACCCCCCACCGGCGGCGCAGTAAGACCACCCCACGAGCCAGACAGCACAGACCACCACACGGAGCCGGTATGGTTAGAAGCAGAAGATTTAGAGCAGAAGCTCCCAGAAGCAGCAGCAGACCACCAGCCGGCCCAAACGATCAGGAGACCATGGCAGAGACTGTAACGAAGAGAGAGCAGAGACAGACAACACAGACAGAACATTTGGGGTGATAGACAAGGCTGAGAGTTCAGAGGCAGCCTCCTTGTCTGGGTCGGGACAGGACAAAAGTTCATAAATGGCCTCCATAGCATTGACAGGACAGGCAGAGAGTTCACAGAAGGCCTCCATAGCCGTGACAGGACAAGAAGGAAGTTCGTAAACGGCCTCTATAGCCGTGACAGGACGGGCCGCAGGCAGAGCAGGAGGTGTTCACAGACGGCCTACATAGCCGTGACAGGACAAGCAGGGAGTTTGTAAATGGCCTCTATAGCCGTGACAGGACGGGGAGAGAGTTCACAGACGGCCTCCATAGTGTGACAGAACAAGCAGTGAGCTCGCAAACGGCCTCTATAACCGTGACAGTATGGGCAGTTAGTTCACAAATGGCCTCCATAGCCGTGACTGGACAAACAGGAAGTTCACAGGTGGATACTACCAACACCTCTGGAGGTTCTGCAGAGGGTTTTTGCCTTTTTGCCACCACATCTGGAGGTTCTAAATAGTGCCCTCAGGTACAGGGGGGGAGTTCAAGCAAAGGTTCCTCGACCTTGACATGACAAGTTTAAAATGTGTTTCTGGGCCACAACCACGCAAGGCGCTGAAGCGAAGCACCGCCGCCATCGGGAGAGGTTCTGCAGCATGCACCGCAAACCTCGGGAGAAAGAAAACTGCAGCGGGGGCACCATTGCCTTCGGGGAAAACACAGCAGCGAGCACCACTACTCAGGAGATTCTGCAGCCTTCAGCCGGCACCTCTGAACCTAAATAGTGGGCGCTGCGCTTGGAGTCTGTGGTGGTGTATGCAGCCCAAAGACACCAAAAAGCGATCCCCATCAGGGGAAACACTTCAGACCGGGGAATTAGTTCATGAACAGAAGGGATAGAGTGAGTGGGTTTGGGGATACCAACTGCGCGTGCAGACACCAACGGTGCATCCCTCACACTGGATACCATACTGGGATACCGAAGGACTGACCTTGAAGATCTGGGTGCAACAGACAGGACATGACAAAACTCCTGACGATCAGCTGTGTCCTGACGAGACTCAGGATGATCAGCTGTGACGTGACGTGGGAAGATCAGCTGTGACTTGACTTGACTCGGGAAGATCAGCTGTGATTTGACTTGGTTCATGAAGATCAGCTGTGACTTGACTTGACTTTTAAGGCAAAGAAGAACCAGGTGTGACGATTGCCTCACACGATCAATGTGACTGACTGGACTCAGGAAAGGATCAGCTGTGCTTGACCGGACATGAAGATAACTGTGACTTGACTGGGACTCATGACGATCAACTGTGACTTGACTTGGTTCATGAAGATCAGGTGTGACTTGACTTGGTTCACGAAGATCAGGTTGTGAATGGCTTGACCTCAGAAAAGATCAGGTGTGACTTGACTTGCCTCACGACGAATCAAACGTGACTGAACTGACTTCAGGAATGATCACTGTGCTTGACTTGAACTCAGAAGATCTGTTGTGCATTTGACTTGAATCATGACAGATTAAATGATGATTGCACTGCCTCATGAAGATCTGCTGATGTGGTAGACTGGACTCATGACGTTCAACTGTGACATAACGTGGTGCTGTTGTGTCCGCCATTTTGCGATCAGGCTCCTCTGTCGCCGCCATTTTGTAAGCGTGATCTAGTGCGGGGACCATTACACGTGTGAGTGTGGGGTCGCGTTCCTCCGTGATACCCACAGTGAACACTGAACCAACAGACAATAGGGCATAATCCATAAAATTACTTAGAGAAGAACGGGGACCTTCATGGATAAATAGTGTTTTCAAAGGTTCATTGATACCCTCGCAAAAAAAAACTCTATCAGTACACAGTCTGGTAAATCAGAATAGTGAGCGATGGCTTAAAAACTCTTGAATATGGTTCTCCAATGATCGTGTGCCCTGTCTAACGGCTAACAATATTCTTGCCGTATCCATACCTGGCCAATGTCCATCCGAGAAGCCACTGGATCCTTGTGTGGCCGAGTATTCTGAACGAGGCATGAGACGTGCGGATCCATATGCAAGGCTTTATTCAAAGACATGGTCAGAAACAGGCAGGGTTGAACACCAGCAAACAGATATGTAGAGGGCAAGACACAAGAGTATTCCTAGGGCTAGCGTGGGTCTTCGATCGGCGAACAGAATCCAGAGGGCTTGACAAGAGGGGTAATCCAATAAACACAGGCAGAAGGTCAGGAAACAGACAACAAGGCAACACGAAGTGGCTAGACTAATACTAGAACTAGAACTAGAACTGGAACTGGAACTGGGAACTAGGAAGGGCTCCGTAATGCAGCTAATGCTAGAAGAGTGATATGCGCTAAACAATACTCGGCAGCTTGACGGGGATCAGAGTGAGTGTTATATAGGGAAGGTGTGATTGATGACAGCTGTGTGCAATCAACTGTGTGTGTGTAATCAGTGCAATGGATGATGGGAAATGTAGTCCGGGGTGATGTGTAACAGTTTGTGTAGTGCTAGAGTCAATGTAATGGAAGGGTGACCTCTGGTTGTGAGTGAATTGAAGTTCATAGACCGGATTTGTGACAGTTATGGCCATGGCATATTTTACTAAAAAAGGCTGTAACTCCTGAATTAAACACCTAGTTTTCAAAGAACTTGACACCTTCTGTACAATTATGATGATTAAAATGTAATATGTAAAATGTGGTGTCCATCAGACAATAGGTGGCACTATTGTTGTGGCAAACATAAAAAATGCTGTATCTTCAATGGTCTTTTGTCCATTTGTGCTATAGTTTATACTTTTAGCTATAGTTTATACTTTTATATTTTATAGTTTATACTTAGCCCAGTTTTATACTTCTGAATTTAATATATAATATCTCATTACATGGACCTTTTTACACTTATAGATTTGAAACACAGAAGTAAAGAATACGGGCAAACTTCTTTGGAGATACATCACAATAAATCATAGCAATGTTACATTCACATTTGCTTCAACAGCAAAAGAAAACAAGTAAATTTTTGCATTTCTAAAAGGGGGGGAATGGTAGTTAACAAATTGTTTAAAAGCTTGTATGTAAAGAGTTAGATCATGTTTTATTATCCTTTGTTGACAACTTTTTACCATACTTAACTCATGTACAGTTTTTAAACCATTAGTAAAGGAGTTGTTAATGGTTTATTAGAAGTAATTAGTTCTCACTTTAGATTAGGTAATGGAAAATACTAAAATAAAGGCAATAACCTACCTTCCTAAATTGTTTACAAATGGATTGAGCAAATTAAAGATGTCTATCATTTCACTTTACCCAACTACACTACTACATTTCTTTACTATTAATTAATATTTTTTATTAACTATATAGTGTGCTGTACAGTGACAGTAATTATGTAAACCATAAATGCTGTATGTTTTCGTGTCTATGCAAATGTAAGTAAGTGTAAATTATTTACTACAAACAAATACTTATGATAACACGTTGTTTAAATACATCAGTTAGAGTTAGGATACAATGAGTAAAAAACAAAGTATAAAAAACACATCTAATTCTTTACATATGCGCCCGATTCACCATCGCTTAGCTGAGAGCGCTCAGTGTTTCATTGGCTGGCGCTCGCCTATTACAGTCACTGCTTTGATTTCAGCAAATCAGTTCAAGTGAATGCAGACAACATGATTAATATTCATTAACCCAGCAGCTCATCAGATCTTAGTGAGTTTTATATTGGTATTAGTAGCAATAGAATTAGTAGTATTATTATATTTCAGTATTAGTGTTGGTTTTTTTACCGAAAAACTGAATGACCAACAATGTCTCAAGCACCACCAGTCCTAAGTTCTGTTAAAATGACAAATATGCATTCATAAATACACATGGTTACCACGTTTTAGTTCTAATTACACAAGTTCATCCATAAAAATGCTTGATTGACTGATGTTTCAGATCATATCACACATGAATGTATCTTAATGAAGATAAGCTGATTTTTTTGGAATCACAAATTATATATACTTTATACATGTGTGTGGTATATATATCTATAGATATATATAGATATATAGGTTATATATCTATATATATTAATATATATTATATACACACACTTATACGTATTATAAAGTGTTGAAATGTTAAATTTTACAGGCCACTAGTAACGTCTGCATAATCCATATCGCTAACACTATCTACAAGTATCACAGATAGCATAATTGGAAGTCTTTATGTGATTGTTTCTGATGTACAGTTTGTGTTCAGATTTTATGTATATTTTGGGCTCAGGAGTTTTTAGTGTTAGCACTATTTGATCAAAGCTGAAGGATAATTGATAAGTAAGTGTATGATTGTTCTTGGATTTGCATAGTCTCTCCTGTGCTCCTGTAAGTGCAGTATAAAGCTGGACTGCGAGCTCTGGCACTCCTCAAATCCGCTCAGCTGTGTAAGCTTAACAGGAGAGATTAACATGCCTGACACCATTTATCAACACACACTCAATGAACCGCTCACACACACACACACACCAATGCTCCATTCAAGCAGAGGCAGTAGTAGAAATTAGTTCAAAAGGAGGGGCCACAGAGGGGCTAAAATGAGCAAAGACAAGCCAAATTAATAACACTTCAATATGATCCTATGTACTTCAAATGTGAACAAGTGAACAAAAAAAAATTTTTTTTTTTTTTTGGAATATCATATTTGATATTGAGGTTTTTATGGCTTATATAGTATGATATAGGAAAATACAGAGCTCATACTCGAGAAGAAAAACACCTTGATTTTATACAGTGAACAAAACTGTGCAAAAATATGCAATTTGATGCATTGGCTTATATTTGTGACCTAAACGTGAGACGAAATTTTAATAGCTTGTAATGTTAATCAATGATATTTTTTATAACAGTATAACAGACTACTTACATAAAATGCATATATAAGTTGTCACTCTATATTTCCCAATAATTTGGCTAAGCAAGATGATATTTAAATGTTTAGTTTTATGATTAAAGCTCCATAGTTTATCATAAAAACATATATTCCAATGCAACACAACAATGTACAAATAAAGATTCAAAAAATAAAAAGCAATTGTTGTATTTTCCTTTGATTATATTTTAAAAGACTGATTAAAGTGTAAAACTTTATGAATTAATTTAATTACCACAGGTCTTTAAATAATACATTTATTTATTACTGTTTTAATCATAAAACAGAACCCAGTGCATACCGAATTGAGTTCTCTTTTGTGTCTCGTGAAAGACGTATATAAGACCCATTTGATGTTTACAAAGAGTCGCTATGGAGGAGGTCAAACATTGCAAACAGGTTGATGTTATAAAAGGCACTGTGGAGGAGAACATTGGAGCCATAGGCCTACACCAACATTACAAACTTTTCAAACTACACATCACCATTTTTAAACATGATCACTGTTGTACTATTTGACTTTTTTTCTAGGTAGTTTTATTACAATTGTGGCTGTCACAAGGTGTCAACTGTCAAGTGTGTCTTTCCGAGCTGTGACAAACTAAATGCTCTAACTTCATGTTTCAATCAAAGATACATCATCAAACTGAAAAAAAGAAAAAAAAACTGCTAATCAAACTACTTTTTAGTGTCTTGTGTGTGCCAGAAAAGCTGTCCTCCTATTGGTATCGTGACAAGCAGATATCCTGCTGTAAATCACATTTGCATAACCAAACTAAACATATCCATGCACACACACATACACACACACACAGGGGCGCCGCTAAGGGGGGGAAGTTAGGATGATTCTAAGGGCCCACACACTTTGTGGGGCCCCCAGATATCTGTTTTATTAGTAGTAACAATAGTAGAAGTAATGTAATATAAATTATAAATGTATCTACCAAAGAGTTACAAATAAAAACAAAATTACGGCTTATTCTGCATTTCCGACAAAATTATTTCCTCCATTCACTGCATGGTTTTGTCCCGTTCTATGTAGCCTAGAGTCACTGAGTGATATCAGATGGTAAACGGTCAAGTTAGAGATGCCTTCGAGTTCGAGGGGGGGGCAAACCGAGCCGGACGATTTGGTCTGTCGCACTTTTAAAAACATTTTAGTTTTACTATAGAAAATCTACAAATTCACACTCTAATTACATAGAGCAGCAGCAAGAAGCGCGTGAGGTTGTCATGGCTACCAGATACACTGCACATTAATTATGTCAGCGCTTCTATTTTGCCACACTAAACTTAGCAATAAACATGTTGAAAATAATACAAGATAAACATGTCTGTCAAAACGATCTCAAAGGAGGATTTTATTAAGCAAATCAAGAAGTGAATTACTCATCAACTGTTTAAAAAATAAAAAATACTTTAGCTGGGTTTCCACAGGCAGGGTCACAATTATCTACAGTGTATGAAGCTAAAGGTTTTTGGGTTAAGGTTCATGCTGTATGTGCATAGGTAGCTAGCAAACAAGGAATACAGCTGTTAAGCTAATAGTCACATTAGCTGAGTAAGATCATGATGTTGGATACTGCTGGAAATGCTGCTATGGGGTATATTATTTATTATTTTAGGATTTTTTTTTTTGCCCCAGTGAAGCATTTCTATTATTAAGTAGTCAAACTCATTCCATATTAGCAGAATAGTGTTGTACAGAAAGTCTATGTCCATAGAAAAGTTTCTGAATGAATTATGTTACTGATACATAATGGTCAAAAGCAATAGCAAAAGTAATAGGTCAATATGATTAAATTGCAGACAAAGATTTTGAATAGCTAGTTTGGCCTGTACACTATATTGCCGAAGTTATTGGGACACCCCATTCTAATGAACAGGTTTGACTAATTTAGTAATTTCCATGAGTACAAATATTAATGTTTAACCATATATTGATATTCTAGGGAATTGTGTGCTTCTAATTTTTACCAATCAGTTTGAACATGACCCTTTTCTATTCTAACACAACAATGCCTCTGTGTATAAGGCAAGGTTAAATTTTTTTTTTTAAATATTGATTATGAGTTTTTGGCTAAAGGTCTGCATTTAAAGTCACACCAGAGTTGTTCAGCTGGGATTAGGACTTGGCTTTATGCAGACCTGTCAAGTTCTTCCAAACTGACTGAATACATTTTTTTTTTTAACCTTGCCTTATACACAAGAGGCATTGTCGTGCTAGAATAGAAAAGGGTCCTGTTCAAACTACTGGTATAAAATTAGAAGCACACAATTCCCTAGAATATCATTATATGCTTAAACATTAAAATTTGTACTCATGGAAATTACTAAAGAAGTCAAACCTGTTCATTAGAAGGGGGAGTCCCAATACTTTGCGCAATATAGTGTATGTTTGGTGCGGTAGGGGGCCCAACCACATATTCTTTCATAGGGCCCAAAATTGCTAGTGGCGCCCCTGCACACACACACACACACAACACCAACACACACACACGAACACACAACAACACACACACACACGCATACACACGCACACACACACACAAAACAATTTCAGTGTCATGTATCAATGTCATTAATGTCTGCCTTACTGGAAATCCCAAAATATCTACAAGAAAACTCTGAAAAAAAGAAAATTCACATTCTTCAAAATATCTTCTTTTATGTTCAGATGAAGGAAGAAATTCATCCAGGTTTAAAACAACCGGAGGGTGAGTAAATGATGACAAAATATTAATTTTCTGGTGAACTATCCTTGTAAATGTTACTGCACTGTTTCTCAGGGGACATTGTGTTTCATGTTCTCCCCCACAAGGAGGGAAATGACAATAAAAACCACTTGACTTGACTACAACAGCTACATTGTGCAGCTGAAAAGATAAAGCAGACCAGACAGTGTCATTTAAAGTGTATGTCTGTGTGTTTAAGATTAATTCTGTTTACAATAAAGCTCTTAATAATGCCACTTTGGCAAATCCCACAGGCTAAAAACATACTGTTATCTTTTCCACTTCTATGTCTTCTCTTGAGCTGGTTCGCATTTGGTGTGTCAGGTCTTTTCTGGTCATTTTCTTATTACAGTTTGAGTCACTTGTGTCTGCTGGAGTTTGGTTGGAAAGTGTGTGAAAGTCTAACACATTAAGCTGCTGTGAACTGTAGCTGGTGGCATTACAATCTCACCCAAAAGAGCAGAAAATGCTATGCTTACTGCAGGGTACTGACACCAAGAAAATGCAGTGCTATCAGCAAACTAAGTGTTATTGGAGACAATAACTCATTGTGTGAATTGAAGGGAGCATTGTGAAGTGGCATTTCACCATATTTCTTCCGGCCCACCGCTCAAGAAAGAAATAATGAACAAAAAAATGTTTTTGAGCGACATCTTGCTATTTAAAATCCTACCGCCAGACAGTGCTGTGTAAAGATTTACTACCATATATCACAATTGTTCAATATATGGTGTAATTGTTTTGGTGTCTCTCTAAATTACACATGGCAAAGCTGTATCAGCTAAGAAACACGATTGTATTACTTAATTACAATTTTTATCCAGAAACAGTGGAGAAAAAAAAGAAAAATGCAATATCCGCCTTAGTGTTGCAAACTAAACACAACACATGTGACAGTGTCATTTCCACAGAAGACCATCCTTTGACAAACATTTCTATCACTTGTACACTTGTAATGTATCACTTGTATACATCATCTATTCACTTTACAATGTACAGAGACAACCATCCTTTTATCAGACACAAATAAAAGCTTCTGAGCAACCGTCTACACAGAAACAATTCTTATTATACAGAATCATCATTACTTTAGTATTAATATAATAGTCTGTATTTTAAAAAAATGGAAATGACGACAACAATTTTCCATCAAATCATGGTAATCTGTTTAATTTCCTGCAGACAGAACACAAAGCGATTTAGATGTACTGTTCTGATTCTGTTATACAGAAACACACATTCAAAATCCCCAGCAAGTTATCAAATGATGATTATTGTAACATGAAATGCTCTCATATGTGGTGTGTTTGAGAATGATTATGGTTATAATGACAAATAAAGAAATAGTTCACCTAAAATGAACTATTAGGATATTGAGCTCCATTAAAGTAGTCCATATGACTTTTGTACAATATTCCAAGTCTTGAAGCCATACAAATAGCTGTATGTGAGAAAGTTGTTACTCTCAGGAAAAAGTAAATCTGAGAAAATAAACTAAATCTATTAATTTTAAATTCAGTATGTTTAGTTCCTTAGTAGTATGACTTCAAAAGATTTGCATATAGTGCATGAGTCTTATGAACGGCTTTTCTTGTACCGTTGTCATTTTTGGAGTTTGATAACCTCAATCTACATTCAATATTTTATGGAGAAGAGCAATGACAACATTTTCAACAAAGTGTTCTATGGAAGAAAGAATGTCGACAAGACTGAACAGGCTCACGCAAACGCACATATATATAAAAAAACATTTTTTGAAGATAAACATTTTTCCACTGTTTGTTTACTAATCAAATCTGATATTCTAAAATGTATAAAGACATGGCAAAAGAAAAAAGTTTAACAAGTAACAGAAAACCTAAGTTAAAGAGACCACCTTCTGCAAACAACAGTCACATGCTATACAAAGATCTGTCTCTGTTGAAAAAAAGTGTCTGCTCAAAATAAACAATTGGTGTCACTGCGACCCATCCCCTACTGTTCTAAAGCTGTATCTTATCAGAGGATCGGTACTAGCCACCTCCACCCTGGGGTCAAATCTTCAGAAGCAATAAAATATCTCTTCTCCGGACTAGAGCAAACAGATGAATACTTTCATTCACTGAATATCGTGTACAGCAACAGCAGTAACTGCAATGCAACTGCTATAATTGTTATTATTTAAGCTCTCATCAGAATGAAAAAATAAATATATGCAATAGTCATGAATGAAAGTTGATAACCAGTGATAGAAAGTTATAAAACTAATACATAACTCTTTCAATCACATTAATTTAGAAGCAGTAGAAGCAGTTAAAAGCTAACTGCCCTTCTACAGTAACTGAACATTTCATCCTTCCTGGATTAACTATGAATGACACGGTTTAATCATAAATCCAATTTGAAAATGTTTCCTCTTTACGAAAGGAACATGTTTGTTTAAGAAGGATTTTTGGTGATTATCCATGTTTCTCTGAAAAAGAGGGAACAGGGTTCCTCGACCTGTACTATGCTTGAGGTCAAGCCAGAGTAACATACGATACATGCTCTCATCTGTATTTAAATTTTACCCCTCTGATCAAAGCACAGACGTGTTAAAAATAGTTAAAGGACTATTTTAACTCTACTCTGCATATTAAAAATGCAGCATTTAAATGACTCCAGTCAAGCCAGTCGTGGTTTAAAATTACAATTTGAAAATATTGGTGCACTAATATAAACAGATAATATCTTCTTTTTTTTGGCCATTTTTGAACAGCACAGAGAATAGAGAGGAATCAAAGTGGGAGAGAGAGAGAGAGAGAAAGAAGGGGGGTGTGACTGATTGCAACAGACCATGAGCCGGGACTCATCCAAAGTGCAAATGCAGAATATGTCGGAGAACTGAATTTAATTTCTGACACTCTTACTGCTTGCTTTGCTTCACTATCAATCCCACAATTCCCTGCACAAGAGTGTCACTTAACTCCCATAAAGACACATGCCGTAATCATCAAATTACGCTCCGCTATTTTCAAACTCTGACTGGCTTAACTGGAGGTCAGCACTAAGTTTTGTTCTATCTGTTTATTTGTGTCACTTCTGACTAGCAGGTCCAACTAGTAGAGCATCCAGAACCTTCTCCAACTGCTAGGTTTGTATATCTCTGAGGTTTAAAGTGCTAAATACAGTACTTTAAATGACAGTTTAAAGTACTTGAGTATGATAACAAATTAACTGGATCACCTCCATGTGAAGTTTCCACCACCACTATATGGCACTTTTACTGCAAGATCTTTTTGGTGACATGAGCAGAGTCTGAGGTGTATCCTCAGCCACACATGCTATTAGGTCAAGTAGGCAAAAGTAAGTCTGAAACTAAACCTTCCTGCTGGAGCAGAAGTTGGAAAGACAAGTTCTGAGAGAGAGATATCACAATCATTGATAATGAGTTAAGCCTCATTTTTGAAAACCTGTCTGGGTTGGGATTGGTAAAGTTCTACTGTAGATCTAGTGACCTTTTGCTTTATAACCAGAACTATGTGTTAGTGACAATTTTTGAATTTGTACACATATCAACCAGTTGTCTAGATGGTTGAGGATCCTCAAACCTTTAAAGATTGTCTCCACTGAGAGGAACATCTAAATCCCTTTCTCCAATATTTTCCTCTGTGTCCGGCAGGTCTCTGAAGATGTTTCCCTTTAAAGATGAAGTCTGCTTGTAAACAAAAATCGAAATCCCAGACACATTGTTGAAATCACCCATGAGTCGGTTGAAAAGCTTTCCAGGTTGCAATGAGAGCTAAGAAAAAGTGAAAATTGTCTGTGGATCTACAAATAGTAAAGAGTCTGACTGAGGTCATAAATATTCATTTTGCACATGCCTGTCAGATTTGGCTTATCTCCGTGTTCACAACCTCTGTTATGTCTGCTGCAATCAAGCTATGTTAGTTCACTAGGACAGTGGTCACTACATTTGACAAGAATCCTCTGAACTCTAGAGTAACAAGACTTTCTGTTCCCATAGTAGCCACAGGGAGGAAGCCTTTCAGTCTCTGTCCCTCCTGTGTTTGCTTTCATGAGCATCTATTATTGCCTGATATTTCAAGTAGCTCAAGTAGAGATTACTGTACTGTACATCACTCGTCTCTCTCATCTGTCTTTCATACGTGGTGACATATCCAAACCAGCAGCCATGCTTCAACACATACCTAACCAGCATATGTTGTTTTTTTTTCAACAGGGCTGACGACCCTTTCAAAGAATCCTCAAAAAGGATTGGGGTCTGAAAGCTCAGTAGTCACCATAAAACCCTGTTTTTTCTTTAGTCAATCGTGTTTGTACTTCGTTCATATTAGGAATCATATTAGTCATTTACATCCAGTACATCTGATGAGGCATGCTCTGATCCTGCCTCTCCCACCTCTCAGCCAGACCAGCTCTCAGTGAAAAGGGCCTAATAAGACAGCTGGCCCTCATGATCAGACTCCTCAGATGAGATCATGGGCCATGGGGCCAGCATTTGCGTTCATCTTAGCTGTCAGATTCTTAGCCTCTTGTGCCTTTACAGTTGCAGCAAAAGCCTGCTTATGTCAGCTAGGCTGAGGGAGAGCTATGTCATTTGCACCGGCGAGCCTCCCTAGCATGAGCTTATCAGTTTAAACAGTTCATGCATTTGGTATGATTCCCTTTAGCCTTAAGAGCATGCTCATGACCAAGACAATAGAGGTATCATGGCCAACCTCGGGAGGCATGGCTAAATGCAACTGATGCATAGATTATATTGATTATTTATTTCTGTTTTTAGACATGCTGATGTGAAAACCTACAGTAATTACAATGAGCTACATGTAACCAATCATATACTCCCTCATAACTACTGTGCTGCAAGAGACAGAAAATGAGCAATGTCTATCTCTGCTTAGGGAGGGAGGAAGAGGGGCTGCTTTCCACAGTAAGCCTAACCTACCGTCATAGACAAAGAGGATTAATGAACATACACTGTAAAAAAAATTCAGTACAATTTACAAAAATACGGTAGCAACGTTTTAGGTTTTACGGTTTTAACTTAAATTTACAGTTAAATACCGTAATTTCATTAACTGATATAATGTTAATATACCAACCTACTGAAGTACTGAAATCTGTTTTGTACCTTTGTAATACACTGATAACCACCAAATGCAGGTGGTGATAAGAAAGTCACATGATGAACCAAAGCCCATCACAAGCAGCTTTTAAATAATAACATATATAGAAGGTGCACAGTGTCATTCACACAAACGCTAAACAACATCATGGTAACACACATGAAACTGGCAGGGAATTGGGAATGTCAATTTACGTTATTCACTGTAAATTATACAGTATTTTTCACTTCCAAAAACGGTATTATACTACCGTAAAATGTATGTGTCCAATACTTGTAATGTCCAATTACAGTTTTTCCAACGTATATAGTAGGGGAATTTACCGTTAACCATTTACAGGTTAAAAACTGTAGCTTTTACAGTCTTTACCGTTATAATTCATGGTCATTTTTTACAGTGTAGTAATCATCTAGACCATAATGGAATGATATAACAAATTAACTGTTGTTTTACTTTATTGAATGGACTCCTGTATTAGTGGTATCCTGACCACATTAACAGCTACTGCAACTAGTGTGTAATATGGTATGTTGTTTGTTCTGAGGTATGTAGTTATCCTATTTTTGCAAGTGTAAATGGGCAGTAGTTGTAATATGAGTGAACAGTACACAGTGAAGACAATCAGCTGGAGCCTTGTGTGTAATACAGTAATAGCAAACCACTCAAACTGGGTCAAAACTGGGAAGCGTCTGAACATTCATGGTAAATTTTCAGAATTTGGCATTTCTGCTCATTACTTTTAAACCAACTTCTATGTTGAGTGAGGAGCATGTGGAGTTTTAATTAATATTCTCATTTGGTGCAATATCAGTGTAGTCAGTTATGCCTTAAATAAATATAATATATAACACATACATACACTATAAAATATAAAACATGTGGATACAATACTTTGCTTCATTTGGGGTGTTAACGAGAAATAAGGAACAGTCTACAGCACAGGAGATGTGCAGATTAGGGCCGTTGATTCAACGTGTTAATTAGGTGTGGTTAATTGTGGAAAAAATAACGCATTAAAATTATTAACACATTTAACGCAGGGTTGCCAACGCTTTCAGGCTCTGTCTCACGCTCTCACTCTGCCCATGTAAATCTAACGCCAAAGTGGCAACCCTGCTTGTGATATGAAACAACGTCTCAGCTTTCAAATTTTGTAAGTTTTAATATGAAATTCAAACAATAAATACTGTTTTGGCGCACTAAATGTGGCATAATTCATTGTAGCGCCTCAGTTAAAGCCAGAGCCATTGAAAATCAGAGTTGCGACATTGCCTCTTTGATCTCACCGGTGTCGGCGCCACGCAGTCACATGGTTCAATAGCTCTCAATAATTCCAAACAAACCAGCGCTGTCAATCCATTTGAATGAGTTTAAGCAGGATAGATGACAGCTTCACTGTACAGGTATTTGCAGCAACTTTTGGTAAACATTACAGCATATTATGCATTGGTTATTATGTCAATGACATTTACAGTATCATTTTATTCTGGAGAGTAATGGAGAGGCAACATTAACATGTTTTTCTTGTATTTAACCCTTAGGTATTCCTTACCTATAATGTGACCATACACCTTAACTATTTTTTTTTCAGTTAAATAAATGTTCCATATTTTAGTTCAGTAATATTTATTTAATATTTTGAGGAGATCATTTGGTACTAAATACTATTTGTACAATAATTATGGTCCATTAATGACCACTTAAAATATTTCTAATAGTTCTATTATAGGCATGGGCCGATTACCGGTTTCAAGGTATACAGCGATTTGAAAATTTCACGGTTTCAAAACCGCTAATATTTTCCCTTATACCGTTCCTGCTGTATGCGCTGTTTTTCATGTCTCCTCAAAGACTGAAAGTGTAGGAATCCCTCAGGTTGAGTGCAGTGTAGAGAGTAACACGACACTCCTCCTCCTGTTGGTGCAAGCGAGAGGTAACGTGTGTGTAGGATGGCCGAACTAAGGAGCTTCCCCTGGAGCTTACGCGATCGGCAACAGGCCTTTTTTATCTTATTGCAATCAACTAGTCTCTGTTCTGGACTTGCACAAACTGCGTTGCTATGCAATCGTTTTCCAAAATGTCATTTATGTTGAAAATATGAAGTCTGTAAACGCCCGTTAACACAGGCCAGAGACGCTGAAGACGGACGCACAGAGAAAAATACTGTAGCAGGCAGATCACTCACTGTTCATGATGCACGAACTATTGGAAGAAAATCCTCAATATTGATTTGGGGGTTTATATGAATGTATCTCTGAGGGAAACTGACTGTCTCAGAAAAGTGAACGTGGTATTTTCTTTTAATCTCGTCTCTGTATAGTTCATATTAAAGCAGTGTTTCAGCGCAGTGCTGCTTTGTTTTGTACAGCGGTAACCAAGGAAACACCGTATCTGGTATTCCAGAAGCGCCTCCTGCTGTCAGAGAGTGAATCTGCATCTCATTCAGAGCTTCTGCTGTTTGCTTCGTTCAGGCATGTAGTATAATTTCACAAAGCTAGTCAGAGCATCTGGTTTTGCTCAAATCGCGGCTAGTATTTAAATACATATGTATATGAATATATAACTCTAAATTATATGAAATTGATATAAATTTACAAACCCGATTCCAAAAAAAGTTGGGTCACTGTACAAATTGTGAATAAAAACAGAATGCAATGAAGTGGAAGTTTCAAATTTCAATATTTTATTCAGAATACAACAATAATTACATATCAAATGTTTAAACTGAGAAAAAAATATATCATTTTAAGGGGAAAAGTTGATTTTAAATTTCATGACATCAACACATCTCAAAAAAGTTGGGAAAAGGCCATGTTTACCACTGTGTGGCATCCACTCTTCTTTTTATAACAGTCTGCAAACGTCTGGGGACTGAGGAGACAAGTTTCTCAAGTTTAGGAATAGGAATGTTGTTCCATTCTTGTCTAATACAGGCTTCTATTTGTTCAACTGTCTTAGGTCTTCTTTGTCGCGTTTTCCTCTTTATGATGCGCCAAATGTTTTATATGGGTGAAAGATCTGGACTGCAGGATGGCCATTTCAGTACCCGGATCCTTCATCTACACAGCCATGATGTTGTAATTGATGCAGTATTTGGTCTGGCATTGTCATGTTGGAAAATGCAAGGTCTTCCCTGAAAGAAACAACGTCTGGATGGGAGCATATGTTATTCTAGAACTTGGATATACCTTTCAGAATTTATGGTGCCTTTCCAGATGTGTAAGCTGCCCCATGCCACACGCACTCATGCAACCCATACCATCAGAGATGCAGGCTTCAGAACTGAGCGCTGATAACAACTTGGGTTGTCCCCATGACATGGTGTCCCAGTTTTCCAAAAATAACTTCAAATTTTGATTTGTCTGACCCCAGAACAGTTTTCCACTTTGCCACAGTCCATTTTGAATGAGCCTTGGCCCAGAGAAAACGTCTGCGCTTCTGTATCATGTTTAGATATGGCTTATTTTTTAACCTATAGAGTTTTAGCCGGCAACGGGCGAATGGCACGGTGGATTGTGTTCAACCGACAATGTTTTCTGGAAGTATTCCTTAGCCCATGTTGTGATTTCCATTACAGTAGAATTCCTGTATGTGATGCAGTGCCGTCTAAGGGCCCGAAGACCACGGGCATCCAGTATGGTTTTCCAGCCATGGCCCTTACGCACAGAGATTGTTCCAGAATCTCTGAATCTTTGGATGATATTATGAACTGTAGATGATGATAACTTCAAACTATTTGCAATTTTTCTCTGAGAAACTCCTTTATGATATTGCTCCACTATTTTTCGCCGCAGAATTGGGGGAATTGGTGATCCTCTGCCCAGCTTGAATTCTGAGAGACACT
Organism: Sinocyclocheilus anophthalmus; assembly: GCA_018155175.1. Classification (NCBI taxonomy): domain Eukaryota; kingdom Metazoa; phylum Chordata; class Actinopteri; order Cypriniformes; family Cyprinidae; genus Sinocyclocheilus; species Sinocyclocheilus anophthalmus. The sequence continues at coordinate 50,183 of JADLZN010002220.1, read as the reverse complement.
GCCACTCTGAGAATCTCTTTTTATACCCAATCATGTTGGCAATTGACCTAATAAGTTGCAAATTGATCCTCCAGCTGTTCCTTATATGCACATTTAAATTTTTCGGCCTCTTATTGCTACCTGTCCCAAATTTTTTTGGAATGTGTAGCTCTCATGAAAACCAAAATGAGCCAATATTTGGCATGACATTTCAAAATGTCTCACTTTCAGCATTGATATGTTATCTATGTTGTATTCTGAATAAAATATTAAAATTGGAATCTTCCACATTATTCCATTCCTTTTTTATTCACAATTTGTACAGTGTCCCAACTTTTTTGGAATCGGGTTTGTGTATGATTAAATAACTGTAATTACAGATTTAGGTTAAATAAAGATGTCAGTCTTTATTTATCTTCTTTTTAGGAAACAAATCAAAGAAAAATAAACATTCTACTGCTCCCAATATTCTGTGTTGCTCAAAAACAAAAATATATTGTGTTCAGCGGAAAAAAAAGTATTTTTTTTACCCAGTCATTTAAAAATAGCACATTTTAGAGCTGTAACGACAATGCCGTGATACCGTGATATTTTTGCTTAAGGTTATCATACCGTCAAAATCTCATACCGGCCCATGCCTATTCTATTACTTATATCACAATTAGTGTAATAGGCCTATTTAAGGTTCAAATAGAGAAAATGCTTTTGAATTCCAATGCAAAGAGCCAAATTAGAGTCATTTTGTGGTTGAAAATATTTTTTTTTTATTTGTAATGCCATGGTTTACCCACTAGGTACCTGTATGGCTCTTTAATAAATATACATGTTTCTAGTCTAGCTTCTCAAAAGAGTATTGCAGGTCATACCTACTTACTTATTTTTAAGTTTTGCATTTGAATAAATAATTAGATGATTAAATTATTGAGTTATTTAGTAATCTAATCCATTATTTTAAATTGATTAGATGATTAACATGATTAAACACTAGGTTTTTTAAATGTGAAGTTTAAAAGGTTAATAAATGACATACTTTTACATTTTTTTTATGATATTCGTATAAGTACACACAAGTGAATATTAATGAAAACAAGCAAATACTGAATTTAACCCAAGAAAAGTTTAAAATGGTGCTAAAAAAGGCATTCAACTGAAGATTTGTATCCCCTTATACAGTATATACATATGTATTGACATTGAATCGAGATCAAGATTAAAAAGTGCCTCCTCCACCATATTGCCATCAAATAAAACAGTTGCCATGCCAACTTGCTACTGTAAACAAAAGCTCACAACACTTGCCCCGCCTCCGGGGGCTTCTGATTGGTACACTGTTTTGGAACCGACAGTGATGAGCAGCCCTGCATGTAAAACAACTTTTAACTTGACACAGCGTCTTAAAGCAGCACTATGTAACTTTTGGCACTCTAGCGGTTAATAAACAGAACTGCACACATCCTGCGGAAGAACATTCCAACCGGAGCTACTTCTCTAAGTTTATGTCTATGGCGATTCACGCAGGTATGTGTTACTCCGCAGCAGTAACGATCCGACCAGGCTACAATAGTCCAAATATATTATAAGTGTACTGTAGTGATTCGGAATAAGACAAAAACGCGGTTTGGAAGATGAATTCATGATGTACTCGCTCATTATATACATTTTGCACAGAAAAAGTTACATAGTGATGCTTTAAAAACGTGCCGGTCATGTGCACTGTGCACACATCATGTAATTAATTAGATTAACATTTTTAATCGGTTGACAGCCCTAATGCAGATTTTTTTAAAAAGAGATAATATCTAGATTTTGTCAAGGAGGTTCAGAATATGGAGAGATTATGTACAGCAGAATGGTCTCTGATCTCTTGCCCTGTGTTCTCCAACCTCATTGTAGGAGAAAAAAGCAGTAATTATTATAGCAGTAAGACAATAAGCAAATTCAGCACACAATATATTGGTAACACTTTACAATAAGGTTCATTAGTTAAACATTAGTTAATGTATAAACTAACATGAACTAACCATGAGCAATACATTTGTTACTGTATTTAATTAAGCTTTAGCGTTAGTTCTGGCAGGTCACGTTAGTCAAGCTCACATCAGCTGACATTGAGCTGTTCCCCATCTACCTATGGGAATACGACATCTATCTAAGCATTCATATATAAGGTCTTTCAGTATTATCAGCAGTTTTCGCATTGCTCAATAGCTAATTACTCTTCTCCATCCCCAGCTCCTCCTTTCGTCACTGTCAGGACTTGGCTTTCTGATATTCCCTGCTAATCAGACACCTTTATCTTGAATAAAGTGTTACACTTAATTATCATTAAGTACATTAATGATATCTGCCTGTTCTGTTCTGTTAACCTAGGGGGGTTATTATTGCTGCTCTCCATGCTCATTCATGACAGGCTGCATGGAAGGGCAGGGAGGTTTTCGCCCAGAACAGAACCATACCGCCAAACAAAACTTTATGCTAAGTATCTATCATTTTGACGATAGTGGTCCAGACAGAACTACTCTGCAACTAACGTGAGTTAAAAAAAATACAGGATTCATGTTCATGTTAGTTCACAGGGCATTAACTAATGTTAACAAGATTTTAAATGTGTTAGTAAATGTTGAAATTAACAATACCTATGATTAATAAAGTCTATAGTGCAGTTCTTTGTTAGTTCATGTTAACTTAATGTAGTTAACTAATGAACCTATTGTAAGTGTTACCAAAATATTAAATGAAGGCAGGGTTAGAGTTAGAATAAAGGTTGGAAGAGAATTAACAGCAACCCACAGCCTGTTTAGCTCATATTTACCAAGGGTGCCAATAATAGTGGAGGGCACTGTAAATAGCTCTGTGGCTAAATGAATTTTTTTTTGGAAGTACAATATTAAAATATAAATAATGTTAAGAATTATTGTAATAAAACACACTTAATGGTTAAGAATTATTTGAATAAAATAATAAGTGTTTAACGAATTTTATATGTAGGAATTATAATATTAGAATGGCTTTTGTAAGCAAATATTCAAATGATAATTGTTTACGAATTCTTGTCTAAAAGATATAACTTTTAGAAAGTCATATTAGAATAGAAGGTAAAGGAGTTCGCAACGGTGATGATGCTCATGGGTTAACGATACTGTAGATTGGTACGTGTAAGAATATGACTGAACCTGCATTTTTTGCCTTGCCAAACTTAATTGGTTTTCGGTTATTTACTTAATTGGCGGTTGTAAATTCTGGTGGTTATCGGTTAATAAGGTTTTGCCAAAATGAATGTGTCGGTAAGAACATGCTAAAGACTACAAACCAATTTAAATTATCGCTGTAAAATTTCCTATATTTTTCTTGTTCAACTAACATAATTCCACATGAGGGAATGAGAAAAGTCCACAAGCCAGGGCTCAAACCCAATGACAGCGAATTGCTGCCAACAAGGCTATCTGCTCGACAACACCGAATTGTGTACAGAGAAATTAAAACTTCATGAAAACTAGGGCTGCATGATATATTGTTTCAGCATCGATATCGCGATGTGCACATCTGCGATAGTCACATAGACGCCGGACGCGACTGCTGTACAGAGATACCCATTTTAAATAAATTTTGTAGCAGAGGTACATTATAAATAAATCCATTTATCCTTTGTTGAAATGGAGAGCACAGGTCACAGTCGCTTAGCAACGGCAGACGCCTCCAAAGCGCAAGCGCCCGAATGCTCTGGAAAGAAGGAGAAAGCGGCACGACTTACGTTTTCCACGTGTTTTTAGGCGCGACATGTGAACGGCCCCAAAGTCTGTCAACACTGGACGTGACAAAGTGACCATTGCATATTATTTGAACTATGTGTCAGTACGTCATAAATAGAACATGGCATCAGTTTACTGTCAGGGATTTGTCGTATCATTTTTAATTCCTGTGTCCTCATAATCTGTAGCCTAATTAAAAACATTAACTTCTCCTCCCCCTCACAATGCCATCTTTTCTGTGATGACATATGCACCAGTGCGAGGACTGGTCAATAAGCCCTCCCCTCCAGCAACCCATCACTTACATGAGATTGCAGCAACTGGCAAACAACAATGATCCAACCAATTCCCAATGGACAAATTCAAGACTCGTTTTAGTTTTTCTCTGAGAAGCCATTTCACTCAGATTTGCATTACAATAAAGAACGAAAGACTTCAATCTGGGCAGTAATAAAATTCCAAAATGTAATTTTTCTTTCTTTTCTTTCTTAATTATAAACGTATTGCCAATTCTAAAAAATATTATAGTATACAAACATATGCACTCAACTGTGCATATATACTGTATATAGTATACAGTATTAGAAATTAGGAATATTCCCACATATATTAGAATAAATACTGCGGCCAATGTGTATCTTTAACAATATGTCATGGCAATAAATTAGCAATTATGCTGAAATTAAACTTAATTTCAATACAGATTCATTTCAACAAAGCTTCATTTCAACAGACATGACAAAAAAATTATAAATGAAAATAAAAAATACAAATAAAAAAAATTATGAAAACTTGCAGTTCAGTAAATGAGTCAGATGTTGATTCACTAACAGCTTCACAACCAAGGTAAAATATGATCCATTTTGCTGTGTTGCTGAAGATTCAGCAGAGGCAGCATAGATTTAACACTACAGACCTGAGAGCCTGAGAACATGCCTGAGAACATGGCCAGTTCAGACACACCTCTGGGAAAAGGCTGCAGTGAGATCAAAAGTGAGGCCCTGCATGCTGAGATTCATTAGTTCATTAGTCTGGAATAGATACCAGACTAATGACCTAATGAATTCACCTAATGAAAATCTCCCCTGAAATGCATTGTTTAATTTTCAGCATGTGTTTTACTGGAATGCATAGTTCTGTTTCACGAAAGTCAAAGAAAAGGGCAAATTGCTTTAAGGCGGTACATCACACAGTACATCAAACCAACATAGCTTTAGCGAAGGAGTATTAAAAGTACGGACATCATGGCAGAGGCTAAGAAAGCAAAGAGAACATTGACAGAGGAATTGAAAAAGAGAGAGTGACCATGAAAGTGGCCGGACAAGAGCAAATCTTGGTTTGGCTTTTACTTGATGGTAAGAGCTTTGTCAAATTAAAGGCTGCAATACAGACGCCAAGCTGGCCTTCCTGCAGCTAGACTAGTAGGTAATATTAACTGAATGTTGGCTTTTCTGTTTCACCTATTCATATTGGTAAGGCAAAGTACACTTGGCCTGCCATCTGTAAAGGAGGGGTTTGGACAAAACACAGCGAGAGTTCTAAGTCCAGGGCTCCATAATGCACTGGTAGCAACTGTGAAAAAAAAATAATGTGACAGTCAGGAAAGGACATATCAGATACTGTCAGATATCATCTCGTTAGAGTTTGCACAAATGTTCCTGCATGCAGAAATACAGCGTGAGATGTGATATGTGGTTTACGAAATAACTGCTCTTATGAACTGGTTCATTTAAATGAGTCAGTCAAAAAGATTGACAAAACAGACTCACACTTTCTCACAAACTTGCTTGTGAGTTAGCGGTTTGAATCTGGCTCAATCAGTGAAAAACAGTGACAACTGACGTACTTTCTCACCAGCAAGACATTTTTAATGCCCGAATCCATATAAACTAGGAACTTTTAAGGTTATTTGTGCTTACATTTTGTGAAACCCACCAATTAGTATAGCCATTCCAGGCACATGTACAGACTGCAAGTTCAGACGTGCAAATGTGCACAAGGTATGCTTTCATATGATGAAGAACTCAACACATTCATTAGTCTACTTACTATGACTAGATGTTCATATGACCATGGTTACACTTTATTTTGATGGTCCCCTTTAGACATTCTGTTAACTTTGCAACTACATGTCATCTAATTCCCAGAATTATTAGAGTATTAGTTGACTGTTAGGTTAGGGTTTAGTAGAATAAGGTGACATGTACTTGCAAAGTTACTTACAAGTCAGTATAACTTTTATATCAAGATCAAATGCAAAAACATAATACATTCAGTTAATATTACCTACTAGTCTAGCTGCAGGAAGGCCAGCTTGGCGTCTGTATAGCAGCCTTTAATTTTACAAAGCACTCACCATCAAGTAAAAGCCAAACCAAGGTTTACTATTGTCTGGCCACTTACATGGTCACTCTCTCCTTTTCAATTCCTCCTTCAATGTTCTCTTTGCTTTCTTAGCCTCTGCCATGATGTCCATAATAATACTCCTTCGCTAAAGCTACGTTGGTTTGATGTACTGTGTGATGTACTGCCTTAAAGCAATTTGCCCTTTTCGTTGACTTTCGTACCCGCTCACCAAACATACATGAAGGATGAATCAAATTAGAACAAAATTGTACTAAATACAACTACAAAAACCCTAGTCTGTTTAACTGATTTTTACTAGTCTACTAAAAAGTAAATTAATTATTTTAGGAGTTAATGGCTCCCTTTATTGGTTTATTTATTTACTTTTCTGGAGCCCTGAAGTATTTCCCAATACTCCACCTCCAACTCCCCATAACATTCTAGCACCACACTGTTTCAGATTGTATACATTTGGTACTGCTATGCTATGCAGTTGAGCCCTCCATCTGCTTGCTTTGGCAAAGTAATTCCATCTCACTGAATCTTCATTATAGTGAAGGGCTAAAGCCCTGACTACGCATACAAAGACTGTCCTGAGAGTCACTATAACAACCTAAGCTTTTGTCTCCTGATAACAGACTAAATGTATGATTACGAAGTCAGAACAAAATAAATTTCCATTTGTCTCGAGGCCACTGGTTTAAAGACCTCTTTTTCTAATACAGGTGCATCTCAATAAATTAGAATGTCATGGAAAAGTTCATTTATTTCAGTAATTCAACTCAAATGAAACTCATGTATTAAATAAATTCAATGCACACAGACTGAAGTAGTTTAAGTCTTTGATTCTTTTAATTGTGATGATTTTGGCTCACATTTAACAAAAACCCACCAATTCACTATCTCAACAAATTAGAATACTTCATTAGAATACGAATTGTTGGCCTTCTGGAAAGTATGTCCATTTACTGTACATGTACTCAATACTTGGTAGGGGCTCCTTTTGCTTTAATTACTGCCTCAATTCGGCGTGGCGTGGAGGTGATCAGTTTGCAGCACTGCTGAGGTGGTATGGAAGCCCAACTCCTTTGACAGTGGCCTTCAGCTCATCTACACTTTTTGGTCTCTTGTTTCTCATTTTCCTCTAGACAATACCCCATAGATTCTCTATGGAGTTCAGGTCAGGCGAGTTTGCAGGCCATTCAAGCACAGTAACACCATGGTCATTGAATCTTTTGGTGCTTTTGGCAGTGTGTGCCAAATCCTGCTGGAAAATGAATCAGCATCTTCAAAAACCTGGTCAGCAGAAGGAAGCATGAAGTGCTCCAAATTTTCTTGGTAAACGGGTGCAGTTAATCTTATCCTTAGCCCAGGTAAGACGCCTGTGATGTTGTCTGTGGTTCAGGAGTGGCTTAACAAGAGGAATACGACAACTGTAGCCAAAATTCCTTGACACGTCTGTGTGTGATGCCTTGACCCCAGCCTCAGTCCATTCTTGTGAAGTTCACTCAAATTCTTAAATACATTTTGCTTGACAATCCTCATAAGGCAAAGAACAAAGTTCTCTCGGTTGGTTGTGCATCTTTATCTTCCAAACTTTTTCCTTCCACTCAACTTTCTGATAACATGCTTGGATACAGCAACTCTGTGAACAGCCAGCTTCTTTGGCAATGATTGTTTGTGGCTTACCCTCCTTGTGAAGTGTTTCAATGATTGTCTTCTGGACAACTGTCGGATCAGAAGTCTTCCCCATGATTGTGTAGCCTTTTGAACCAAACTGAGAGACCATTTTGAAGGCTCAGAAAACCTTTGCAGGTGTTTTGAGTTGATTAGCTGATTGGCATGTCACCATATTCTAATTTGTTGAGATAGTGAATTGGTGGGTTTTTGTTAAATATGAGCCAAAAAATCATCACAATTAAAAGAACCAAAAAAACTACTTCAGTCTGTGTGCATTGAAATTATATAATACACGAGTTTCACAATTTGAGTGAATTACTGAAATAAATGAACTTTTCCACGACATTCTAATTTATTGAGATGCACCTGTAGATGTCTCTTGTAATTTGCTGAGCATACAGCAGCTGTCTCTCCGTCATCTGCAAAAACATTACACATAAACTTGGTGTATGCCTGAGGATATGAAAATCATCATGGGGTGTGTTTCCCAAAAGCATTGTTGGCCAACTATGGTTGCAGGTTTCCGAAACCATCGTTCCAACTTCCAACATCTGCAAACAGCATAACAAAGTAGTCTGGTTAGAACAGCTCTTAACCTGTGGTTAGAAGCACAGGTTCTTGATAGCATGATATAGACTTTAAAGGGGTCATATGATTTCAAGTTTCCCTTTCTCTTTGGAGTGTTACAAGCTCTTGGGGCATAAAGAAGGTCTGTAAAGTTGCAAAGACTAAAGTCTCAAATCCAAAGAGATATTCTTTATAAAAGTTAAGAGTCAACCACGCCTACCTAAAACGGCTCATTCTAACACGCCCCCACATATCTACGTCAATATGTGGAAATATTAGCATTATGCCACCCAAATGTGCACACAAAGAAAGAAGGCGTGGTTTCAGGAACAGCATTAGTGTTGATGCAGCCATGTCAGGGAGACGCTGTGGGATTCATTGCAAAAGCAAAAGCACTTTAATTTGGCCTTCCGGAAGTAGATGCAATAGGAATCATTGGTTAAGATTTATTTACAAAAGAACAGCACAACCCAGATGTTCGAATTTGTGCATCGCATTTTATGGACGACAGTTTTTTTAACCTAGAAGAGTACAAGGCTGGCTGTGCACAAAGGCTATTTAAAAAAAATTTTAAAAAAAGGGGGTAAACTCCGACTTTGCTATGACAATCTGGCGCTTCTGAATCAGCGACTGTAAGTACGTTTTGTTATCAGTTTAAGTATTTGCTATTGACTGTTCAAATGCGGAGTTTTGCGCAGCGCAGAGTAACGCGCCGTGTGTGTGTGTGTGTGAGGGGAACAGGGTAACATCACAGGAAGAGTGAACAGCCTGTAGAAATCATAGCACGTCAGCTGTCTTAACCGCGGCTTATGTACTGCATCATCACTGTCTGTCATGCAACTCTGTTGCCCTTTCGGGCTTGAACTGATGGTAAAACTAACGACATTATTAACTGTCTTGATATTTACTTTGAAAGCTGAAGCTCGCGATTTTGGTAAGGGCCGTTACATTTCCGACGCGTGCTTGTGGTGTTCGGCCAGTCACAATGCACTGGGTCAGCTGGCCAATCAGAGAAGACTGCGATTGTCAAAGGAGGGACTTTGTAGAAAACAAAACATTTGAGAGAGGCGGGGCATATAGGACATACAATAATGTACAGTATTTGAAAAAAGAATGTGTTTTTTGAACATTAAAACATGTCAACATATTCTGTTACACCAAATACACAAAATAATGATCTTTAAAATAGCATCATATGACCCCTTTAATAAGCAATATGATCTATTTCTGTCTATATTAGTTTCCCTTAATGACAAAATATTTAATTTAAAATGTATTTTCATATATACACAAATATCATTCTACAACTTGATGTTTCTCAATAGAATGAAAAGACAGTTTTTGAAGAGTGAGCACATGTGAATGCACTCTAATACTCTGGGGAAACTATGTGAGAGGGAGCCTGTGAACCTAAATCAAACATCTGCAAATAAATCAAAACAATGGGGAGCAAAAATACCAAAGTAGTCCTCCATAATTACAGCAATAATCTGTCAGTAATTCAGTATCGAACCCATTATTAGCAGAAGTTATTACTCCAACGCCTGTGTGATGTCATTAACAACAGTTCTGTACTGTTAAACCAATGTGTTTCCAACAACGGATATGCAACAAAAATACTTCTATTTCTGGAAACAGTTGCGACTTGCTATTTAATCAGACATAATAACTTTGTCAGTTGCAAACAGCTCTGAAAGACTAGTGTCAATAATGTGGTAATATGTTTTGCTTGAACACTTGTGATTGGATCAAGTAAAATGCATCTTAATGTCAGGTGTAAACAGGGCCAGAGAGAGAAAGAGAGAGACTGCCTGTTTTGTAAATTAACGTGCAAAGAGATATGAACAGTGGAAGTATAATGTTGCAGTTCACCAGAAGCACACGAGCACATTTACTTTGATGATCTGCTTTATGAGGAAGCCAAAAGCCTTCATCTCTCCATTTGTTGAATTACTATCATGTTGTTATCTCCCATCAAAAACCAACTAATCACCTCTCTCTCCCCTTTAAAAGACAAGAATCCATGATTCCCCATCAAATAATATTATAAAACAACCCCCCCCCCCCAAACTATACACAATTATGGTCAGATTGTGCAGTAATTTTGAGTGGATGCATTACACAGCTAATGTGTTTGCACAGGCATACGCACCAGTGATATACACTAATGCAGAGCTTTGCTTGATCTGTGCATTTATAATGCGGCTTTCCCTGAAACAACCCACTCCCCACCCCCTTCACACTCGCATTTAAACATCACTTCCTCACTGGATAACTCAATAGCACCAATGTGAATATCTGGAATGCTAATCCTTAACTCTCCATGATATTTCCACTGCAGATGTGAGGAATGACTGTCTGTTAAGTCACTGCGGATATTACAATGCTTTTCAACAGATTGTGTACTATAATGTTGTTGCTGTAGAGCTCCAATGACACAACGTAGAATCAGAGCACGATTTAGCATTGTGTTCCATAATCGTTAACGGAAGTGAATGAAGGTCAAGTATTTTTTGGCAAAAAAAATAGGCTAGTCTTAAAACAGCCAGGGAATCACCAATCAGCAGTCTACATATAAGCTGCATTGTCTTAATTTTGCATTGTAATAATTTGGTTTTTAAAATCCTTCAAATTCTATGTAATGTGCTCTATATTATATGTTAATGAATTTATTGTTGTAATTATGTTGTGCCCTGCTGCACAAATAAAACATATTGTTTGGACTTAAAAGTTGATACTTTTCTATGGCATCTCATCAGTTAGCCTTTTTACTTTTTGTAAACAGTAATGATTTAGTATCAATAGGGAGGAACCACAGCTTGATATTCTACTGAAGTAAAAATGTTGGTATTGATCCAGCCCTACAGTAAATGATATACAATACAGCATACTAGGGATGTTAAAACTACAGGTACTTTGGTACCATGCTAACATTAAATTAAAAAAATTGAGAGAAGACTCCAAGGCCTTTGTACCACTTAAAGATAATAATTCAAACCTTGCTTATTAATTTTTATTTTTCAATTGTTATTTTATTTTTGTTTTTACTGTTAAAATGACAGAAAGCATTTTGAATTATCCATGTTTTTAAAATTCAGAAAACAACGGTTGATGTCCTGGTTATAATATGTTGGCTTACTTTTACTTGGTGTTTTGTTTAGGTATATTTAGGTTCGGTTTTGGTATATTTTCAGCAGCATTTGATATCAGATTTGGAGAGTTGATGAATTCTAAGTGGTACTGAATTTAGTCGTTGTGAACATCCCTAATTTTGCTCAGAGGCATGTTATTCATTTCACCTGATAGGGCCCCACAAAACATCTCACAAACCATTCGTCAATTAAACCAATCTTTTATCATACTGGATTTTGTGCTACTTCCATGAACTTTAGGAAGTTCATCTGGAGTCGTTTGGCCAATAATTATCAAATGTATGTTGACCTTTAAGATCAACATTTGCCGCCCTAGGCAAGCCAAATCATTAATTTGAACAAAACCTTAACATATTGACACACATTAGCATTTTCTCTGATACAAAAATGCTTTCAAGTATGTTTCGGTTTCCTTCAATCTATCGGACTAGCTACAAACGAAAAATGCAATATTGCAAATGACATCTAGTGCTGAGTGCAGTTTAATGATAATGACATTTTTATGACTGTCTTTCAAAATAATATACAGCTTATAAAATTCATGACAAAAGCTCTTTTTGGGATAATCACATAATCCACTGATCTTTTAAGCACAGTTTATACCTTTAATCCCCCCACAAAAGAGAGTATCCATTAGAGGTGAATGTCCATAGCAGAGCTTAAATGTGATGGTCTTTCGTGTCCCTGGTGTTTCTCGATGTTGTGTCTGCTTTTCAGAAAAGTGTATGGCTGATACAAATGACTGGATGATCCCATATACATGCATCATCCGAAAAGCACAAGCTCTCAGAGAGGACTGGGTTAAAGATATGAACTAAGCATGAACAAATGACGAGCTGTCAATGCGACATAACAAATTTCTTCATGCACCAAAATGACATTTTTTGGAGCATCTGAAATGCACAATTACAAATTTGGAGCTGCTTAAACTGCTTGGGAAAAAATAAATAAACTCGAACGCTGTTGAACCACTTTATTGATGAAAATAAAGTTATGTTATGTTGTAAATTAATAAATAATTTCATTTAACTAAAAATAAAATTAACATTTCAATAAACAGTTGGATTGTTAACAGTGAAAATATAATAACTATTTTATTCTAACTAAAATTAATTTGATCAGACATTCTTTTCGAGATAAAATTTAAACCTTAAAGCTAAAATATTTCGAAAACAGAATTTGTGAATAACAGTGTGATTTCCTCCTTCAACCATACTTGTCAAGAGATTAACCTCAACCTTTACTGCCTTTGGTTATTCTCAGCTATTTATCTATAGCGGCTAATGAATCAGAAGTCTCACACATTCACAGAAAATAGCTTACATCTGTGTTGCAAAAAAAAAAAAAAGGTGGCTATTTACCCTCAGTATTTGTTGCATTTGATGTAACATTAGACTCACATAAGGCTCTTCTGTTTGCTTAGAACTTAAATATGCTGCCTGTGTACCCTTAAACAAATTAAATGAAAAATTAAACAAAGTACCAAGTTTTGATAAATAACGCCTTGTAGGTTCTACAGAAAAAAGGCATGCCAGTTTAGAATGATATGGCATTGAATAAATGATGGAATTTTATCTTTTTGGGTGAACTACTGTTTTCCTTTAACACTGCAGACTCAAGAAACATGCCTCTAGGATTGAATGTAAATGTAACACAGAATAAAAGAGCCTTCTTGTAATAGGCCCCCTCTTCCGACGTAACGCTTTGCCAGCACTGCCAATACTTACAGGCACTGATCATGCATGATATGACTTTTTTCCTAAATGTAATATTCAGTAACAAAGTACCTTTATATTGCACTCTTTCTTTCAAAAAGGTGGACAGAGAAGACCCCCATCCAGCCAATATTACTAAAATGTCTATCCCTATTGTGTGCACAAACAAATAACCACTGTGATCTTTAGAATTCCGGATTTCCCTGAAACGTTTAAAGTTTTCTAATGCTAAAGGGAACAAACAACATAGATTTAACATTAAAAGCCTGAGGGCATGCAGCTCACCTAATGCATGGCTGAAGGATTTCAGCTTAAATATGGAGAAAAATCCACATGCTACATTAAAGTGCTCTTAACAATGATGAAGGCTCTGGACCTCTGCAGAGGTTATTAAAGACAATGTTACTCTAAGATATAATTTGCTACTTAAAGGTGCACTAAGCAATATTTGAACGCTTTTGTCCAGTGTCGGACCAAGTCCCAAAACACACTCGCTGCCAATCAGCAGTAAGGGGCGTGTCTAGTAATGATAGGGAGAAGAGAGCGCTCAATGAGTGCACAGGATGGATATTATCAGATCGACTATAGATAGCAAGAGATGGCAGATAAAAAAAAAATACAAAAAAACATTAAAATGGCTTTCCACTACATCGGCTCTTAGTCTGTGCCACGGGCTCCTTCATTGTCCTAGTCACCACCTGCACTCATTCCCATGGTGGCATTGACACCATGGCTCCTCCCTCCACCAACACCACCATGGGTCGCATTCCTGGCTGTGGTCTGGATCACCAACTGTACGTTCCTACTCAAGGCCATACCCCTGGATCACATCCTCCACCTACCCACCGGACTTTCGGTTAAGGTCCTCTCCTGGGTTCTGTCTCCACCAATGCCTCCATCCTTCTGCCAGCGCAAGGTTGCGCCTTCCGGGAGGGGGCGCACTGTCACACTCACACACTGTTTGGACTGTTTCCTTTTTTGCACCATTTCCCTTAGTTGTCATGGTTGTTAATTGTTTTGTCATTTAGTTCAGCTGTATGCACCTCATTACTGCCAGTACTTAAGTTCTCTCTATTTTGGTTCACTTTGTCCTTCCCGCTTGTAAGCTTTGTTGAAGTTTATCCTGTGTTCCCGTTAACCTGAGATTGTATTAAACGGATTTTTGATCATCAGCTCGTTTTCGTGGTAGTGTTTGCACAAACCGTGACAGTAACCTTCAACATTTGTTGATTTTTTTCTTTTTTTCTTTCTTCCTTTTTTTGCGAACATTGAAAAGATTTGCTTCATGTTTAGATGGAAGCCCAGCTACAGAGAGCAAGATCACCAGAGTGGCAACAAACCGTGACAGTACCTTCACATTTGTTTGATTTTCTTTTTTTCTTTCTTCCTTTTTTTGCGAACATTGAAAAGATTTGCTTCATGTTTAGATGGAAGCCCAGCTACAGAGAGCAAGATCACCAGAGTGGCAACAATTTAAGCAATATCCTTATTAAAGGGGTCATCAGAGTGCCAATTTTCCACAAGTTAATATTTCCCCTTCAGTAACTCGAGCTGCGTCGAAACACTTTGGGAACACCCTTGCGTGACCGCGTTCTGAAGCACGTGTCAACTCCGTCCAATGGAGCAGCGAGACGTCACGAGCAGGGTGACGTAAGCACCAGAAAGCATAAAAGCACATCCGGCCGGGCGCAAACCAGTTTCTGCTCTTCAGTAGGTCTCTTTGTATGTGTCTGTCTATTTACTGTTGTTTGTCCGCACAAGCACTCATATATATATAAACAATGAGAACCGTCGTAATGGGGGGGGCACGAACGGCATTACAAACGCGGTGTTTCTCCCTGCCCACGATATCTGACGGCAAGGGATACACACGATTTGTGTGTCGTTAGGAGCGAAGCATGCATGGTCAGCTTTCGAGCATCTGACTGTCATCACTGCAAGCTCTCGCTGCGCACGCTCCGCTCTCACCTGGCCATGTTTGATGAGAGCGGCCATGCTCGCTATCCCGCTGGCAGCGGTCCCGCTGTTTCCGAGGCACAGCACAGACTGTTGTCGTGGGGATCGCGGGTGGATTTAGCGGAGGGATCCAAGACGGGCTCGTCCTTATCTCGGTCCTCACCCTCTAGATCCGCGGCTCTCTCTCTCTCCCCCGCGAGAGAGAAAGAGCCAGACGCTTCGTCTATCTTCCTCCGAGGAGGTGGATGTTATGAGTGTCGAGACAGAGGAGACTGTTGACTCGCCACCACAGTCCCTCGCGTAGGAGGTGTGATTCGTGATTATGGGGTGTTTCGCCGGAAAGGGGGCCCAAATAAAATATCGTTGGCCGGCCTAGAAACAGGACGCTCGTCCTAAAAATAATTAGACTAGCATGTTCTGAATCCAGATCACAGCCTTCACGACGGGGGACTTCCGTTTTTCCCCGATCTCCATGCCTAGGTGTCAAGATCGTGGGAGAAACCGCACTCATCCCGTATTACAGCCCCACAGTCTCGAATTATTCAAAGAACAACGTGGGGCTGAATGATAAGGTATATGGGGCCCCAGGCCCGTTAGGTCCCACCAGCCCTTTAGCTACAGTTCCCCCGAAAGTGGGTTTGGAAAGCTTATACGGCGGTAGGTCAGGCGGGCGCATGTTTGCACACCATGGCGGTATTACAAGCATACCAGGCTGACCTGCTAAGGGGTGGGACTGCTGAGCGGCAGCAACCCAAGCCATAAAGCTCCTCATATCGCAAGTCTCAAAAACAGAGCGTTGCAACCAGCACCCCTCCACAGAAACACCGGGGGTCGGGGCGATGCTCTCAGTTAGGGTCTTCTAGACCGAAAACGGATCTACGGACCATTATCTTGTCTAAGAGGACCTCGGCTAAATGATCCTACCATTGTCAGGTCCCTGAGGGCAGCCCACCTGGAGAGGAAGGATAACACCATCCGTAAACGGGCCCATCCCCTCAGTGCCCTCACGAGGCTTATTTTGAACCCTGCCACCCTCGGTGCTTCGGCTCCAGTTACTCCGACGAGCGAATCCCAGCTGCCCGCCTGGCAACGGTACGGCACGGAAGCTTCGCCCCCTCAAGTAGGTGCTACAGCAGTCAGGTCGTTTGTTCCTTCAGTGCCCTCATGGAGGTTAATTTATACCCCTGCCACCTCGGCTCTTCAGGGCGCAGTGAGCTCCGACAAGCGAATTCCCATCTGCCGCCCAGCAACGGTACGGCACGGAAGAGCTCGCCCCCTCAAATGAGGGTGCTACAGCATTCGGGTCGGTTGTTATCCCTCAGTGCCCTCATGGAGGGTTCCTTGGATCACCCCTGATGCCACCTTGGCTTCAGGGCTCGTGAGCTCTGACTGGCGAAGTCCGCTCTTGCCATGCCCGGCAAGGTACGGTCACGTTAGAGCTCGCCCCGGTCAAGTGCTGGTGTCTTACTAACAGCATCAGGTCGGGTCGTTCCTGCCGGTCAGCCGCTTACAGTGCACGAACTGGCTCCGTCTAATACACCAGGACGCCAGCCTCGAGGCGTGCCCTAGGAAGGTTTTCTGGCTACGTGGAACTTCTAACCAAATAGCTCAAAATGGGTCCTCAGATTTCTGTAAGAAAGGTACAAATCCCGCGTTCGTTCTTGTCCGCCTCGGTTTCAACCGGTCATCCCCACACTAGTGGCCCCCCTAGCATCCTGGTAATGGAACAAGTAGTAGATACTCTCTTGAGGAAGGGGGTCATAGAATGTGTTCCTCCTCTCTCTCGAGAGAGAGTGTCTGGGTTCTACAGCCGTTACTTCATCATTTCGAAGATGGATGGGGGGTTGCGTCCGATCTTAGTTCTCCGTCTTCTGAACCGCGCTATCAATCGGCTTCGGTTCAAGATGCTCACTATTAGCAGATAGTATCTCAGATCCAGTCCGTGGACTGGTTTGTTACGATAGATCTCACATATGTTTATTTCCATGTTTCCATCCTCCCTCCACACTGGAAGTTCCTGAGGTTTGCTTTCGTGGGCGAAGCATACCAATATAGAGTTCTTCCCTTCGGCCTGTCACTCTCACTCCGCACTTTCATGAAGTGTGTGGATGCGGCGCTGGCTCCGCTGCGACTCCTGGGCATCCGCATACTCAATTATATCGCCGATTGGTTAACACTAGCTCAATCGGAGCAGATGGCGGCTCGGCATCGAGATGTCGTTCTCGCCCAAATGGGGATGTTGGGGTTAAGACTAAATGCCAAGAAGTGTGTTCTTTCTCCACTACAGAGAACCGCTTATTTAGGTGTGGTGTGGGACTCATCCTCGATGCAGGCACGTCTGTCTCCTCCTCGAATCGAGTCAATCCTCACAACAGTCACGAGAGTAAGAGAAGGCCATTCACTCACTGTCAAACAGTTTCAGAGGTTGTTGGGTTTGATGGCAGCAGCGTCCAACGTGATACTTTTGGCCTGCTGTACATGAGACCCTTTCAGTGGTGGCTCAGAACCAAAGGATTTTCCCAGAGGGGGAATCCGCTTTGCCTGATCAAGGTCACGCGGCGATGCTTACGTGCCTTGGACATGTGGAAGAAACGTTGGTTCCTAGTTCAAGGCCCAATGTTGGGGCTCCTTGTCGTCGTGTAATGCTAGTGACAGATGCCTCTCTCACGGGCTGGGAGGCGGTCATGAGTGGCCGCTCTGCCCAAGGTCTGTTGGAAGGCCATCATCTCACGTGGCACATAAACTGCCTGGAGATGCTGGCCATGTTTCGAGCTCTGACACACTTCCTTCCATAGACCTATGGGGGCATCATGTGTTTGTCCGCACAGACAACACATCTGTGGTCTCCTACATCAATCGGCGGAGTTGTGGAAGCTGTGGGCATGGCCCCTGAGTGGGCACAGCTCCTAGCATCTGGTCTCCCAACTGAGGTTGTTGAGACTATACTCCAGTCCAGGGCTCCTGCCACTAGGAAACAGTATGCCTTGAAGGGGAAACTTTTCGCTTCATGGTTTGGACAGTGACTGCAGGACCCAGTCAACTGCCCAGTTGGTACAGTAGGTTCTGGAGTTTATCAGGAGCTCTTCTCCGCAGGGTTATCCTCCCCTCCACTCTGAAGGTATACTGGCTGCCATTAGTCTGCTTAACCCACGCCCTTCTGGTGGTCAATCATTGGGGAAGACACCACCCCCAGGTTGCCACTCGTTTCGCTCCGGTTTCACCCGGAGGGGCTGAGGCGGAGTAGCCAGAGGCGCACCAAGAGATGCCCTCATAAGGGACCTGTCTAAAAAATGGTTCTACTGTGGAATAGCTCATGCAAAAGTGACAAAAAACAAAAACCCTTAGAATGGTGGAAGAAACCCATGAGAAGGGAAGTTCGGGAAAGAAGGATCACGTTGTGTCGGACACGCTCAAGAGCCATTCGCTAATGGCTACCCGTTGCTACACGACTTGTCCATCCCACTAAAAAAGGAGGCGCCGCTCTTCATGCTAACAGGCATAAGGCGCTTGATATGCCTGAGTAAACGGCACTACGTTGTCAGGCAAGGTTAGGGCAGCACTTTACCAGTGCCAGGTATGTCCCTAGTGCCCACTGCTCCCAGGCCCATAGTACTGAATGCATTTCTTTCCTCCTCCGTACCATGAGTCCAAGAAAGGCTTAATCTGCTCTGTCTAGTTCGAGCACTGGACGCTTACGCACACTGAGTTGCCCCGTCGCGTAAGGCAGATCAGTTTTTTTTTGTTTTGGTCCGCCAAAGAAGGGAATTCCGGCGACCAAGCAGACTATGAGTTGGTGGGTGGTTGAGGCCATCTCACTAGCCTACGGGTCCTCTGGCCTCCCATCACCTATGGGGTTCAGAGCGCACTCGACCAGGAGTATGTCGGCCTCCAAGGCTTTCAGCTTGGGTTTGGCCTTGCAGGACATTTGTGCTGCGGAGGGCTGGTCCTTTCCACACACTTTTGTCTTCTTTTACAACCTAGACCTGGCTTCTACCCCAGGTTCCCAAGCTCTCTCTTCATGATGTGCTCATAAGATACACACACAAGCAGGCACTTGGTAGTATGGCGCAGTTGGTATTATCGTTCCCAAAGCGAATCTCGACGCAACTCGAGTTCCTGAAGGGGAACATCTCAAGGTTACGTATGTAACCATGGTTCCCAGAGGGAACGAGACGCTGCGTCTCATTGCCATACTTCCAGCATCCCTGCGAGCACTTGCTTCATTCCTCGAAGCTTGTTTGCCCCTGCCGGATGTTCTGTTATGCTTTCTGTGCCTAGTCACCTGCTCGTGACGTCCGCGCTCCATTGATCAGATTTGACACGTTGCTTCATACGCGTCGCGCAAGGCGTTCCCAAAGCGACTCGCCAGCGTCTCGTTCCCTCGGGAACCATGGTTACATACGTAACCTAGAGACGTTCTTTAGGGTCTAATGACAAGTCTGTAACATAGTTTGGTTAAAATTTCTCAGTGGTAGTGTAAAAACACCTTTTTTACCCTGTCTAAACAGCTCTTTTCAGAGCAAGCCATATTGTTGCATGCCACTTTAAATGCAAATGAGCTCTGATGACCCCGCCCCTCTCTTCCGAGCCGCTCTCTGAGGGACTTTTTGTTTTTTTACTTTATCGCATTCCGTGAAACGTGTCTAATTAGCACTTATTTAGAGGTCGACCGATTGATCGGCCGGCCGATTAATTAGCCGATTTTCGGCATTTTTTAATGAATCGCATCAACCGATTGTGCTGCAAATTAGGCCGATTTATAGGCAGGTGCATCTGTGGGCAGCTAAGCATTGTTGCGGAACGCCAGAGAATGTCTCTCTGGCTGCGTGAGAGACGGAGCAACTCGCACTCTGCAGCCGCTTCTTGTTCACACACAGCTTCAGCTAATAATGGGAGGGCAAAACAGACCGTTTCGAAAGCATAATTATGTTTTACCCTACTAGAATTGATGCCGGAAAGTTATCATATTCATATCATAAGTGCAACAAGTCATTTGCATGTGAAAGTAGAAACATGCAATTCAGACGAAACTTCTGGGCCGATTATAACGTGCACGTTAACTTTCCTCATGAAATGTGTGTGTAGGTCCAACGTGGCCAGTGCACTCGCAGTTATGAGCAGAGGGCTGTGTAATATGTGTGAACTCTTTTATTTTTGTTATCACTTGGCCATTTGACTTATAGCAGTGTCCAGTGTTTCCCATACATTGATTTATTTGTGGTGGGCCGCCACAATATCAATACTGACCACCACAAATAGATTTTCCAGGCTTCTATTTCGTTGAATAAACTGAGCACTGCACGTTTCAAAATTAAAATTTTAAAGTTTTCGAGCACATAAGAGGGATGCATGACTATAGAATAGAAATCTAAGTGCACTGTGCTGAATGCAATGCATATTTAAAACATAAAACAGATATGAAATAGATATGGGAAATCAGTTACTGCAGCAGTCATCAGAGTGGAGTTGGCTCAGACCCAGTGCTGGCTCAAATTATGAGATCAGCTGTATATAAATCACTAATTTTATTAAGGTGTGACTTTCAATCAAACAGTGACACAGGCAGGTAAAGTTTCAGAGGGAGGCAAGAATCTTTCTTATCTCCCTTCAGCTCAGTAAGTTGTACAAGAGCCCAATGGCATAGCATGGCATGGCATGGCATGGCATGCGTTTGATGGGGGTAATTGTGGATAACTAGGGAAAAGTCACATGAGAGGAAGCAATGACTCCACTTTTCTAGGACTGTCTTATTTGGCTGTCCATTTTTGTGAACATTCTGGAAATTGGCCTATAATGGGTCAGGTTGGGGGAAATAGATGGACTAATTACAAACTATACAACTCACCCACTCACACATTCTGTTATCTGTGAGCAAGAATTTTTTATATTTTTTTGGGTGAAGGTACACCTCCATATCTGTGATCATTGTGACACCTGTAGTGTTTATGGAGCCGGGGATTTAATGACTAACTATCTGAAAAGAAGGCGACTACTAAAAATAATATTTGAAATCACAGTGAGTCAGATGAATTACACAAGTTATTACATGAAAACATGAACATAATGTTTAAAACAATAACTTGAGATTTCTCTCTCTCTCTCTCTACCTCTCTAATAACTGAATTTGAATTAATAACGGCATTCTCCTATCAACTGCTCAAGTCTCCATTTAGGTCTAAAATTACGTTTTGGATTTAGCAACAGAGGTGTGGGATGAGACACATAGGAAATTAATCCTACCCACAAGAGTGTTTTAATGACAAAAACCTGACAAGAAAATAATGCAAACCCAAGGTGTAACGGTATCACCGCCTCGGGTGTGCATTATTTTCTAATAATTCAACAGCCCACCGTCAACTATTCCTTACACAATTCATGACATTTGTAATATACGTATACTGAAAAATATATTAAGTAGGCTAATCCAGATGTGTGGAAAATAACTTTTTACTTTATAACACATTTGAGAAAATAGTAAAAGTTTTCAAAGCCATTAAAACTAACACGGATACAAAAAAAATTATTTTTAGGAACTTAGGGCATGCATTTTAAACTACATTTCTATAACGATATTTTCCTTTTCTCTATCTTGGACACTTATTTGACATTCACCCTATACTATCATTACAGCAAAGCATCTAGTTTTGACAAATATGGTTTAGACTCTTGCATTTAACTTTTTTGTTTACTTGGACAATTGCTAAACAGCTCTGATTTTATAACCAGCAACAGCCATGAACGTGAGAAAATGAGAGCGCAAACAAGTTCTCCCTCCAAGAAGCAGATAAAAGCTAGACCCAAACCAGACCTACAAAACAGAATTTTCATTGTTCATGGAATTCATAAAACATAGACCTTATACACTGCATACATTTACCTATTTGGGGTTGATGTTTTGAAATCCGTATGGCCATTATTTGTAACACACGTTCCCTTTAAAGGTCCCATATGGTCAAAACTTAAATTTCCTGGCTTTTTTTCATGATAACTGAGTTCTAGGTGCTATGTAACTACCATATAAGTTTCAAAACAAGTCAGTCCACAGTAAAATTCACACAGCCTGCTTAAAGTAGCTGTGATTTTTCACGAACCGCTGTGACTTCCATAAAAAGTTGACGTCACAACTACACAGTCACGCCTTCAGTCACCACCCCGAGCACCGCCACCGTCCCACTCTCCTTTTGCCAACCCCCAGACAACATCAAGTCCATGCTATTGCTGAGCAACGACAACATGGAAACATGTGAAAAAGGTTAACTTTAACCACGAAACCAGATCGGTCAGCCTGTAACGTTACACTCAAAGGATGGAGGATCTGACAGGATTGTTACTATGAGGTGGATCACATCTAACGTGTATAGTAAAGACAAACCGTTTCTATCTAGTCATGATGAAGATGTATATACATTTCAATTTCAGCAGGCAACTATTTTTACAGCTACATTATTGTTCCAGCCACAATTAATCACAACAATGTATATACAATTACAAATGATTATATATAAATTGTCTTGTAAATTGTTTTGTTGTTTATACCATGCCAGACATTATTTCATACACGACATAGTCGTGAGATGCAAGAAACATAGACATATGGCAAGAAATCTATAGACGTGCCCATAACAAGAAAAGACAATACTTTATTGAACCTTTTCTGATAAGAAGTGTGCGCTGCAAATGCGAGCATTTTTGACGATCGTTTCTGTCCAGTCTGCTCGTTTTATCGCATTTAACCACAGCTGTCGTCGGTTTTTTGTCTGGCAGTGGTAGCAGATATGCGTTCAGATTTCTAATTTGAGGCTGTATTATGTCGATTCTGGCACCCAACATCCCAACAAGATGATCTTGTTAGCGCCTTATGTCAGCCGAATCTGCGCTGGTTTGAATGGGCCGCCTCCAGTTTCCCCTTTGTTTTGCTGCCTCCAGCTAGCTCTGTGACGTCGGCTAACCCTAGTTACCTGTGGTTTCCCTGGCCGTGCGTCACTCAGAACACAACAGACCAATCAGAAGAGAGGCTAATGAATATTAATCAGACAGGCCAAAATCGACCTGTTCTCAGCAGAGCTCCTGAGAAAGGAGCTGTAAAAATATATTGAGATGGTTTTTGGTACTTATACCGCAAATATATACAAAATATACATCAGAACCTAAACCCCCAGAAAGGTGTAAAATATGGGACCTTTAAATAAGAGTGAAAAAGAAAGAAAGAGAGAGATAGTGGGACTGAGAAAGACGTCTGCTAACAATGTCATAGAACTAATAATTGGAGAGTTGGAACAAATCTTTTTCCACCCGTCTTAAACCTGAAGCTGTCTTTGCTTTCAGTTTACCTCTGCAGAACACCACAAACAGAGTAGCTTTCCAATGAAAGCTTCTTTAGTGCAATATTGTAATCAATATGAAGAAACCATCAGAACACATCAAAGCAACACAGAAGTCCATGTTTAGTTTAACCAGTTTTTACCCAAGTTATTAGTTGAAAACGTGTTTTTGACATCAGATTTAATTTCTTTTTAGTATGAAAGCTTTATTCTGCGCCTGGATGTGGGAACGGCTCTTGAGTTTACTTAAAAATAAAGATTGGTATATGGTTCATATGGACATCTGTATAATCTGCAGAACCACTATTACGCTGGACCAATGACAGTTGGGGCTGATGCCCAGCAAGCATAATGGAATACACATTTGTCATTTGGATATGTCTCTGGGAAAAAATAGCTTGAATGAGCAGCTCACCTTCTTTCTGTCTCTTGCAGCAGAAGAACACATGTTACTCTTTGCATTTTAAGTTAAATATTTGGCACTATTGCCAGTGTTACTCACACTGATAATTCAAACAATGTGAAAAGAGACCTGCAGGGGCAGAGGGCTGGAATCGAAATGAGTTTTGCCAAGCAAGTATTGGCAGCTGGATCACAGCTGATGATCTTATGTCAAGAGCTTAGCTTTCAGGTGAAATGTGGACTCCTGAGGATAATGCTCCACACATCTAGAGATGGCTACAACCAAAGCACCAGAATTATGAGGGCACTGGCAACTTAGGTTGCTGACAGAACCTGGCCCAAGAGAAGAGTAATACATTCATGATAATCGTATCTTTATCCTTATCATTTGAATGAATTAAAATATATTAATTATCTGGGTCATTATCAGTTGAGCAAAACGCTGACCAAAGTATATACAGTTAAAATCAGTAGCCTTTGAAAGACTTTTAGAATTTTTTCTCATGTTCTGGCCTTCATATTGATTCAAACAGAAGGGTCCGCTAGTTAGTGAGTATACAGTGAACATAACCATTCACACTCACCTTCATTAAAGTATATTTGTAAAGGCTTGGAGCAGAACATGGAAAAAGAACTTCAGTATACATGGGCCTTAATGCTCAGAATGTTACAATAGTAAAGTTATATATTTAAATGCACTTTAAAAGTTTCACTGCAGTCACACTAAAGCAAGAGTTCTTTTAAAATGGCATGTAAAAGCTTTAGACTGACTGAAATAACATGGACTAACTGGACTAGCATACCAATGCCTCTTTACACCTGGTAGATGGATTTTTGGTGGTCTAATCACAAATGTTCAGCGATAAATACAGGTGGAAATGAGGGCCATATTTGTGTGTATAGTATGCTCCTTCTATATATTAGCATTTCATTTAAATTTCAGATTTAAATTTCAGCGACATTGCGCATTCAAAAAGACAACATGGTTGAGATGTAAAGTATTAAGAACAACACACACAGAAGTCACTTTCAAACGAAGCAGCTTTTTTTGTTGGTCAGTGTAGCAAATTTGTGTGACCATTTTGAAATCTGCATGGTGCTTTCTTGCCCTCACGGGAAACTGATCGTGCAAATTCCTACTGGAAATTTTTCAAAGCAACAGCAAAGGTGACCAAACATTAAAAATGTAAAATTAGGCACAAAAAAAAAACAAACAAAAAAAAAACAATCCATCAGTTTTAAAAGGCAATGCTACTCAAATATAGGTGGTTCTATAAGTAGCCACCGTAGATGAACTGCCCCTCTGTGTGTGAGGCTTTTCACTGAGGTACCAAACAGCTACTGGGTTTTTGTCTTTAAGACAAGAGTTATTTAGCTCAAGGCCAGCTAAGAGATATTTTCCCTGCTAATTTCAGCCTCAATCACCACAAACAGTGACTACTAACTACAACTACAATCTGCAACATTTGCTTGTTCTGTGGCACTGAACTGAGCTGATCATGAGTGAAAAGGAAACTGATTCAAGATGATGTCTTGTGTTGAGGACCACGGCATTATCTCTTCAGAGAATAAGCAGGACATGCAAATCCATCTATGGCTGCTTACCTTGGCACTGAAATCCTTGCTTCCCAAACCCCCTGATGAAGAGAGAGAGAGAAAAACAATGCATTAGAGATCTGCCTCTCTAAATCCTTTAATGGGCTTTTAGCTATCAGTTCTCTTCCACTGAACATGCATTCCCTTAATTAAAAAAAGTACATGGACAGCTATGGTATCTAATGTTTGATTTGTATCAATGCACATATAGGAAAACCATAAAAAGGCATGGCCTTTCACAGTGACTTTCACAGGGAGCCATACATTTGATCATTAAAGCAGAACTGCATATCTGAACCCCTAATTCCTATTTTAAATTGTATAGGTTACTAAATAAACTAGCAACACGTGTGAAGCAATGACTTGACTGAGCAGCTAAATGCCCCACTGTAAGCCTGGACAAACCGATCACGCCCAAATCATGGCAAGCCCAGTAAACGTGAGGCATGCAGAATATGGCATAAGTCCGAAACTTAAGCAACTTTAGCTTTAGTTGTGTCCAAAAACAAAATACATTTCTTTTACGAAGGCAAGTTAAAGCGCGTGAGCCTTGTGAAACTAGAGTTCTGTCTTACAGTCCAATAAACTCTAAACATGTGTTTTATTCATGTGCGTTCTGAACACAGCTGAAATGGAAACAGTGAGTTTCTAAATTCTTAAACCGGTGTCTGTTCCAAGGTGTACTCCTGGTAACAGGCCAGCTGCAAGATCTACAGTAACACTGTAATAATCTTTAAACGTATACCAATATTGCAATAATTCGTGTGTGAAATGATCTACTCACCAAATAAAGTCAGTGCAGTGGCTGCAGAAAGTCGGCTGCTTGAAAAACCTCGCAATAAATTTGTGGTTTTTCACTTCATGGACGTTTTTCTGCCTCAAAGCACCTTTACGGGCGAATCGATTTGCAACGTCAGATGAGGACTGCTCGTTGCTTTGTATGATATCAGCCATTGCACAAACAGGAGAGAACAATTATCCGTAGAGTATGTGGAAGTTGCTGTCAGATAAATATAACGTTGTTTTTCTGCCGTGTCGTTTGTCCTGGTAGCGCAACAGTTGGGTGCGCGCGTGCGGAAAGGGTTTCTCTTGCTTTGCCACAACTACTGTGTGACAGCTTCCAGCGAGCGCTCCGCTTCCTTCTCGCTCGAGGTGACGTCACTGAAGTGTCCTTGTGCTGGGAGTGGATAACAACACTCGCCACTGGATCACGAGTCCCGTGCAATGAGCGTCATCCGGCGGTCAAGAAAGTAACCAGTGTGCAAACCCACAAGATAATCGTCCAAGACTTTTGTGACAAGTTTGGAACTTCGTTTGGTTGCTCTTCCTTTCACACCTATAGTTCAGTTCCATATCTACGTGCCCTGCTGAGTGTTGTGCTGTGGAGGCTGGTCTTCACCATGATGTCCCCAGTCTCCACTAGCTCTTCATTTGCTTCTTAATTCGCCTAGCCCAGCAAGACATCCTTGATCAAGTGTCAACACAAAATCACTATACTGACAGACCACCAGTCTAAGTAAAAGGCTTAGTAAAAAAAGCAAAGCTATAGGTGTAGACTATACAACACAATTTTACATGACAGAGAGGTGTTAGGCTAAACTTGTAGACCTACCACTTATCCTACAACTGAATAAGTGAAATTGTGGGAAACACATTTTAGTTAGCTTTTTTTCTTTATTACATTAAGTATATTTCATTGCATTATTAAGGGTTACGGTAAACTGGAACGAACATGAATGAACAATGAGAATAAACATAATTGTTAGATATGGAGAATGTACTATATTTTGACTTTCTTAATGGTTGGACAGGTTGCCATATTAATTATCGTTCCAATGTAATTCAAATTCAAACGTTATAATTCAAATGCATTGTGTTTTATTGCCTGCTGGGAGGTACTCTTTTGATTGGGCAATGTTTTTCATGAACATTTTTGTTATACTGGTTGAAAGTCTCTTCACATCCCGGAGGTGGACAGTAACGCAAGTACATTACTTGGTACTGTTACTTAAGTCACTTTTGGAGTATCTGTACTTTACTGAATATTTTTTTCTGAAAAACGTATGACTTTAAAGGGTTAGTTCACCCAAATGAAAATTCTGTCATTAATTACTCACCCCCCATGTCGTTCCAAGCCCGTAAAAGCTTTGTTCTTCTTCAGAACACAATTTAAGATATTCTGGATGAAAACCGGGAGGCTTCTGACTGTCCCATTGACTGCCAAGTAAATAACTCTATCAAGGCCCAGGAAAAATAGGTAAGGACATCGTTAAAATAGTCCATGTGATATCAGTGGTTCAACCATAATTTTATGATGCTACGAGAATGCTTTTTGTGCGCAAAGAAAACAAAAATAACGACTTTATTCAACAATTCATCTCCTCCACATCAACCTAACGCCATTTTGGAGAGTATCCACTGAAAGTAAACCGGAGTATGCTGTTCTACTTGTCTGTGTCAGCCGCACCATACGGATATGTTTTCTACGTTTATTTACACTTTGATTTGAACGAAAACAGCGTATCCTTGTGGTGCGGCTGACACAGAACAACATGCGCTGTTTGCGTTCAGTGGATACTCTTCAAAATGGCGCGCTACGGTGATGCGGAGGAGACGAATTTTCAAATAAAGTCGTTATTTTGGTTTTCTTTGCGTACCAAAAGTATTCTCGTAGCCTAATAAATTTACGGTTGAACCACTGATGGCAGATGGGACTATTTTGACGATGTTTTTCATACTTTTCTGGACCTTGACATTGTAATTTACTAGGCAGTCAATGGGACAAGTCACAAGCCTCCCGGTTTTCATCCAAAATATCTTAAATTGTGTTCCGAAGACGAACAAAGCTTTTACAGGTTTGGAACGACATGGGGGTAAGTGATTAATGACAAAATTTTCATTTTGGGGTGGAGTAACCCTTTAACTTCACTGCATTTGAAAAACAAATATCGTAGTTTTCACTGCACTACATTTTAAAGTCCTCGAAGCAGAAAGTCTTTATTATGTTACAGCTTTGAAAGTCAGTGGGTGACTTTTTTCTGTTTTTTTTTTAGACAGCCTATCAGTAATCACTCTTTTAGGGTTACGTGAAGTGATTTCCCAGCATTTTCTGAACACTGACCAGTCGCAAAATGTGATATTTATTTACAACAATTCAGTAATAAGAAGTTGATATTGTGGTATATATTAGACACAATATTGTCTGATTTTTCTAAATTGTGTAAATGAAATAAAGCCACAGAAGAACTGTCGTTCGTCTCCTAACAAAACACAATAGGCATTTGACTTGAAGCAGCACTGCACAGACTGTGTATGACATCAAAGTACCGCAAGAGCAATTAGAGAGCATTTTTTAAATTTTTGATTAGATGTCAAATAGATCTTGCTGTTTTGTTTTTTTGTTAAAGCAGTGTTGCTCGTTGTAAAGTTATTACAGCGGCCGTTGTGTTGCTTGGTTAGCGCTAGGACTCATGTGAACACAGCACCAATTTGCATCAGATTGTGGGCTTTGTCAGAGGATCTCCATTAAATGTCTGTTGTGGAAAAATCAGGACTAAAATATGGGGTAGTGTGTGGGGGGGAGCGTGATTGGACAGGGCAACATGCTTCGGATCAACACATCCGTGTTGATCCTTGGAACAACATTCCAATCAAAGAATCCGAATTGAGAGATAATTTTCACGAAATGTCAGTTTTAGGTTATCAATCAGTATTAGGGGTGATTATACACATGTTAATCACTAGCCAGTTCCCTCGGATTTAGGGAATAAAATTATGGGTAACGTTAGTTGAGGTGGGGATGGGTTAAGTATGTATTTTGGACAGTACGGCTGATCCAGGATCAACCACAAGAGTTGATCGGCAGGAACAGTGTCTTACTTGGCAAAATCACGGCGACCAGTGTGTGGGTGCCATTAGAGCTTTTTCCAGTCCATTTACCATTGGTTAGCTAGCAGTTTCAAGTCACACAAGTAGCTAACATTATGGTTAATGTTAAGAGTTCATTTAAAAATTTAAACATGTTCTTGAGTGTTAACACACACTCGCATGTCAGGTGAGGGTAGTAGAGAGAGAAGAGGATTCGGGCAGAATGTTTAAGTTTCAAAAAACAAACAAAATGACAAAAATCACCCCCGTAGGGGAAAACACAGTCACACACAGGTACGGCAGGCAGGCTTGTACATGACAGGACACAAACACTTAAAAAGTGAAAACATCCACAACAAACTAGAAAAGGACAGATCACACAAAAATTAATAAGGAGGGTAACCAGGGAGAGCAAGTGCACGGGGCAAATGAACTGAGAACAATGTAACAAGGGGAACAGAGCTAAGACAAGAAACTGACAGAAGAGCACATGAAAAATGGGGGAGAAAATCATAAGCCATGTGCTCTAACTGAAAACAACACTCAGAGACTACAGAAGAGCACATGACTACAGCTGAAGCCATCTCACTAGAGTCACAAGAAATGAGGCAAGCACCCAGCTATGACTGCGCCACCTACAGTTTTAAATTATTTGTTCATAATCATTGTTAATGGACATACTGACTTCATCCTAAACTAGAATAATGAATGTTGTGCATTATTTCAGCAATACATTGTCTTTTTGTGGCTTGCAAAAAGTCTATGCTTTCATATAGATAAATAGGGTTATGCAATAAGTAAACTTTTGTAAATAAATCATATCCATGGTCTACACTGGATGCTGCCAGGGCCGTTTTAACCATTGGGCTAGGCGAAGCTGAAGCCCCGGGGCCGAGCAAGGAGGGGGCCCGTGATTGTCTGTGGAGTAGATTGACGGATCGCCGATCGCCAAAACCCCACCACGCCCCTCATATTAGCGCTGTTTATTTAGTTGAAGCTTTTCGTAAATGCATGCATTACCATTTGAGCTTGAAAAGTTAAGTTGACTTTGGGTTACCAATCAATGATATATTCTATATTTTACTTTGAACGATATGACGCAGTACCTATAGGTGGATTGATGCCCGTAGTCTGCATTCACCCTTCACTCTTCATTTGGTTCTGGCGTAATGAAATGGACGCGCAAAGACCACATTACAATAAGTAAAAATGTCAGCAAATTATAAAAGAGAGCCGGGCTAAAACTTCAAAATACAACACAACAGAAAAAACCTGACTTAAATTCCCCAAGCCTATCAGGTTATTTTACTAAAGTGATGAAAAAAAAAATTTGGGAGGTGGAGTTGCTGGAACAGCAAGGTGAAACCGGGACATGGAGCCGATAAAAACAGTCTCTCGTCCCACACAGATTTAGGTTAGTTTGATTACTTAACTGGAGTTATATTGTTTTTGGTTTGAACAAACTATATTCATTTAAGGGTTGGGAGATAATCCGGTAGAAATATATCAATCGTTGATTGAAGAGCGTCATGATGTAGTCTAAGCTTATTTCAAGACGTTTTAAGCAAGTTTTAAAACAAATGGTTTATACTGTTCATGGACATTAAGAATTCATTCTGGACATGCGTGCGTTAAACGACTTCTAATGATACACCTGATCGTAGGAGAGTTCTCTTTCTCCCGCAGAAACTTTCGCTCCTTGTGCTTAAACGGTCATATACACATAGTTATGTGTCAAAATGCCCGTCTTTGAGAGTATCCTCGTAAACACAGTTATTTGTGTATTAAATGAATGTTAATAGTTAAAGATAAAGCATGTGTTAGGCTATATGAGATCCTTAGCCTATGATGAGATCTTAAAAGGATATTCACCCCAAAATGAAGATATTGTCATCATATACTTACCCTCAAATTGTTCTAAACCTCTATGAATGTTCTTTTCATCCTCAACATAAAAGATATACTGAAGAATGATCGTAACCAGTTTCTGGTCCCAACTGACTATTAGTGTTTGTTTTTCTTTCTTTTTATATATGGAAGTAGTGAGGACCCAGCAACTGTTTGGTTACCAATATTCATCAAAATATATTTTGTGTTCAAAAGCATGAAGGAATTCATACAGGTTAGACTCAACAGAATTTTCATTTTTGGGTGAACTATAAATGCAGCCTAAATTACAGTAGCTCTGTTACCATTTGTGTCAATAAGGCTAAATCAAAACATCAGAAAGAAATACTTACTGTCCTTGAAATGAATCACTTTGTGAAATAAATAATGAGGAATGTATATTGGAATTTATACAGTGAAGATTATTCCAGTCTATTGAACATTTTCGTTATCAATATATTTATTATTCAGGGCTTTAAGTTTTTCAGTAGGCCATAGTTTTAAGATCTTTGTTCTGACATCGTAGCATAATTGTGATGTGTACTGTCTTCAGTAAGCTTATTTTTTACTTAGGCTAGTATTATTTTTTTGTGTTATTGAAATTGGTAACAAAAAGTATGAAATTTCAGTGCATCAAGAATTTTGATAAAATGGTATAAAAATCTTTACTCCAAGGGAATCCAAGATGGTGAGAAATAAGAATCTCTGGTCTGATGAGACCAAGATAGAAATTTGGCCTTAATTCTAATGAAAAAAAAAAAAAACCGGTGTGTGTGGAGAAAACCAGGCACTGCTCATCACTGGTCCAATACAGTCCCAACAGTGAAGCATGGTCGTGGCAGCATCATGCTGCCGGGGTGTTTTTCAGCTGCAGGGACAGAACAACTGGTTGCAATCGAGGGAAAGATAAATTGAACAGGGTATATTCTGGACGAAAACCTTCTCCAGAGTCCTCAGGACCTCAGACTGGGCCGAAGGTTTTACCTTCCAACAAGACAATGACCCAAAGCAATATGATGTATTGGAGTCATGAGATAATCTTTAGCTGCCAGCATACCACTCTCATGAGATCTACAATCAAACACTCTCAATACCTGTGCCACCTGCTTCCAGCTACTCATTGCTTGTAATGTGAGAAAGTGCAGAAAATCTATCAGTAATCTATGCACACAAAAATACTGAAGCGATGCAATCCCCCCTACAGAATGGTCTGTGTGTGTACTGGGGTAGGACAGTGTGATATAAAAGCTCACTCACATTAGCACAGCCTCCTTGGGCTTCCCGGCTCTGATGAACTCAGTCTCAGCCTCATTGAATTTGCCCTTAAAAGTAAAAAATTACAATCATGCTGTGCACCATGTGATCATTAATAACGAGAATAATAAACTCTGGGTCTGGGTATTAATAAGAAGAATAAAAACTCTGTGCGGGCATGTCTTTGAGTAAGTGTAGAGTAATATGTCATCATAAAAAACTTAATATAACAATATTTCAAAGTATAGCTTTAAATTCTGCAAGACTACTTTGATTACACATTTCGGCAGTCAGAGTGGGAAATTTAATTACATTTTTTTTGCCCACTAGCTACAATGGCTGGTGATTGACATTTTTACCAACTAATTTTTGCCAATTTATTTATTTTTATTTTATAAAACTATATTGTTATATAAAACATTATTTTATTTGAATTATATTGTGTTTATGTTTATTACATGAATTGAAATAAACCTACAGAAAAAAATAACTTACAAAGCAATAAACATTCAATCTTCACACTAAAGTCTGCATTATAAAGACCAAATCTGACACGAAAAGTGAAAAGACCCCAGTATAATTTGCATTCACAGCCCCGACCTTGAAAGTGGACCATTTTAGTTGTCTTTGTCTACTTCACATTCACAGGCATTAACGGTGTAGAAAAAAAAGAATAATTTCTCCCCAGTTAGTTATACCTGGTCCTCAAGGAACATGGCATTTTTAAGATGAATATCAGGAATCTTCGGTTTCATTGCGAGTCGGGCCAACTCAAATGCAAAGTCAAATGTGCTAAAAAAGACAAAGAGTGTTTCATTATATGGTAAATATTGGCCAGTTTGACTATATGCATTGGTTAATTGTTATCTGTATGCTCTAATTATACCTGAAAAGACTAGAAATTAAAGGACTGAAAACCACTATTAATTCCTAACACTGACTTAGCAGAGACTTACAAGTTATCAGCTGCAAAGTCAATGGCGGTTTCCAAAAAGCCAAACTTGTTGAGCAGTTTAACTGCCGCCTCTCCTCCAAGACTTTTTGCCCACAGATAGGCCACTTGCTTATGGGCACTGGCTCCTCCATTGGTCTTCGCTATCTGTTGCAAAGACATGCAGAGGAACTATGAATGTTTAAAACTCTCTACATTATATCAACTCAAGTATTATACTGTATAAGGCCATGTAGTGTGCACACATACCCGATAAGCTTCCTCCCACATATCATTGACTCTGTACATGTTCACAGCGGCTTTCCAGTCTTGACCCTCTAGGTAATGATACTCCGCTTCCTGAAACCTGGATTCAGCCTCTAGCTCCTGTTACAAACACAGCACACAGCACTCAAGACCATGTGAAGGATCTACTGAGCAATAACAAGACAAAACTGCACCGAAAGAGACTTGGGTCAAATGTGTTTTGTAACTAAATGTGAATAGGAATAATAAAAGAATGGCCCAAATGTTCTCTTGAACCTTGGCCAGGTGAATGTGTGTTTCCTGCAGCAGGTCTTTGTGATGAACAGCGACTAAACGGATCATATCGTCATACATTTTGTTCTTCTTGTACATGGTGATGGCCAAGTCTGGTTCATCTACTGTGGTAAAAAGCCTAAAGACAGAGAGGTACATTTCAAATACTGTATGTGAAATGCAAAGTATGAATTCCAGTATGAAATGTGACTGAAATCTCAAACATGTTGACATTCTATTCAGAGTTAAACATTTTGTTTTCGTCTTTAAAAAATAAATGAATTTATTAATTATTATAAATTAACCCAGCCAAAAAGGTCAGAAAAACAACAGTGTGTGTATGTGTATGTTTTTACCGTTCGGCTTCTTTGTACTTCCCCTCTTTCTCTAACTCTTGTGCTCTGCTGATGTAGAGGGCAGACACATCCTCTTGTGACATGCACTTCACAGCAAGCTGTGTCGGAGACGGACAGAGAGAGAACAAGAGAGGGGGGAAAAATTATACATAATAATACAAATGTAAATTGCTGATGATTAGTAATAATTTAAATGTAAATTGTTCATGATTTGAATAAAGAAACAAAACAAAAAACAAGTTGCAGTTGTGTTCTCAGCTTCCATCCACCCAATTTATAATTACTACTGCACACTGATTTGTTAGCATGTTGCTATGCAATTGCTAGAGTGTTCTTGGTGGTTTCTTATTTGCCAAAGTCAAAGAGCCAACTCAAGTTATATATATATTCCTCCTTTCTCCTCTTTCAATGTAAATCTACTGTGTATGGGTATCTAAAGCATTTATCATAAACAAATGCTGCCGCTAAAATATACGCTATTATGAATGAATGTAAATTTATCAAGTATTTTGCAGAGAGGCATAATGTGACACTGACCTTATGAGCTTGCTCCCATCGCCCAGCCTGAGTGTACATATCTATAGCATCTTTAGTATGATCACCCTTAACAAACAGACGTTCTGCCACCTGTAGATCAGAGAAACAAGATTTGCCAACACAGATTCAAACAAGATCATATTTTTCAGGAATTTAAGTCCATTTGTTAATATTTGACA
Source organism: Sinocyclocheilus anophthalmus (assembly GCA_018155175.1). Taxonomy (NCBI): domain Eukaryota; kingdom Metazoa; phylum Chordata; class Actinopteri; order Cypriniformes; family Cyprinidae; genus Sinocyclocheilus; species Sinocyclocheilus anophthalmus. The sequence continues at coordinate 15,169 of JADLZN010002220.1, read as the reverse complement.
GATGGAATGTATGCTTTTTACCTCAAACTCCTGTACAGAAGCATAGTGCTGAGCTATTTTCAGGTAATATTTGGCGGCAGTCTTGTCCTCTTGTTGCTCCAGTATGTGCAATGCTTTCTTCCACTGGCGTGCTGCAATCGCTGCCTCTATGGCCTTGGTGGAACGTCTTTAACAGGGAGGAAATTACAGAGTTGGGTAAGGACAAATAAAATAGTGCCTGGCCATGTTTAAGGGCAGATAAACCCGATAATAAACCAGAATGGTCACAGCAAAATTATGGTGCGGCCATTTCTGGGAAATGTTTCAAAGGTGACATGAAACAAATTGGAGAAGAAGGAACAATTGAAGTTTTATAAGGAATGAAAAGTATAACAAAATGAAATAAAAACATTACATTAAAACATTAAGTGTACACTAAACATCAAAAGTTTAGGGTCGGTAAGCTGTTTTTAATGCCTTTGAAAGAAGTCTCCGAGCTTACAAAGCTGCATTTATTTTGATCAAACTAGAACGCATAATATTGGTAAATATTACCTTTAAGATATTTTATAGAAAAAAATTATATATTTTAAAATGCAATTTATTAATGTGACTGCAAAGCTGAATTTTCAGCATCATAACTATAGCTAGAACATCTTCAGTGTCACCTTCTGTGATCCTCAGAACTCTATTCTAATATTCTGATTTGGTGCTCAAGAAACATTTACCATTATCATGTTGAAAACAGTTGTGCTGTTGCTTATTTTTTTGTGGAAACTGTCATATATTTTCAGGACTATGTAACATAAATGTTCAAAAGAACATTAAAAAACAGCATTTATTTTGAAATAGAAATATTTTGTAACATAATAAATGCCTTTACTGTCACTTTTGAACAATTTCATGCATCCTTGCTAAATAAACTTTGATCAGTGGTGTATACGCACCATTAAAATTAAACAGAAGTAAAAATGAAATTGAAATTTTTTTTTTTTTTTCATTTTCTACTAAAATTCCCCTGATCTCTAGAGATTGTTACTTTAGAAACTCACCCAGCTTCTATGTAGTGGTTGATAGCGGCATCCATTTGTTTCTGCTGCACTAGGTAGTCACCCCACACTTCCTCCAGCTTTACAACTTCTGCAGGAAAGGCAACGCGAGCCAGATCCACCGCTGTGGAAGCACAATGCAATCAGCAGAGGTCAAAGAAGGCAATGAATCTATAGCTCTGATGCTTTGCATTACAACCACTGACTTATTGTTCCAACTGTAATGTAACACCCTATTCTGATTGTTCTTACCAGCTAGACTCACCTTTCTTAAAAGCATTTCCCTTGCGGTAGCACTCCAAGGCTCTTTGATTATTTCTTGTCCTTTCAAACAGGTCGCCTGCCTGTTGAGTTTAATTATTATGAATAATTATAGGTAAAACTATTTCCCTTCAAATCAGCAAAACAATTCCATGGCAGTGACTTGTGCGAGTGGTTCTGCAACTCATTTCAAAGTTATGAATGCATGGAACTTAACAGTTGCCATTATGTCAAGCCACATTCCGTCACAGGTCAAACTCACCCTCTCATAAAACTCTCCTTTGATGAGTGCAGCAGTGATACGGCTGATGATGTCATGGCTTGATAAGAGCTCGTCTCTGCTCATGGCCAACCAAGCAGCTTTGGCAGGAAGTCCTGCTTTCAGGTAGAGGTTAACAGCACCAGTGAAGTCTCCTTCATTCTCCTTTACTTCACCAGCTTTCTCATTCTGATTGGTCTCCATTAGGTAAGAATAGTAGCTGTGTCTCAAATTGTCCAACTCTGGATGGCCCTTGAAGGGATAAACACATTTAACATTAGTAAAAAGCTGATCATAGACAGCTGCTAAATGCAGATAATATAAATTGCAACTAACCATATAATTCTGCATAGTTAAGATATAACATAAAAAGGCTTATCAACTTTTATAAGGGATGTGAAAATATTGTGGGAACATGGATAAATTGTGTGATATGCCTTCATCTTCAAAAAACCACAAACAAAACTACACAAGTTAAATGAAAATATGACAATGGAATCACTCAAAATGAAAATAAACATGGTTTGTGCTGTCTATAATATGTTTTGTGCTGAGAATTATTGACTGATGGCAGCATGAAACCATCAAAATTCAAGAGCCATTCAGAATCCAGACACATTTTGTACACTGTTGCAGTTCATGGTAATAATGCAATGTTACACAGTAATAAACTGCAATGATTGATTTTAAGGACATTTTGTTTACTTGTGTTCAACAAACAATTCTGGTTCCATGTTGGATCACTACTTGAGTTCCAATGTATCTGGGCAAAACCTGTTGAGAACCCATGTTTTAGGCTAAAAAAAAAAAAAAGTGGACTTGAGGTTATGAATATTTATGATATTGTATGTAAAAACAGATATTACCTTTGCCTCTGCCACTGCAATACATTCATCCCACATGTGAAGCTCCTGGTACATTTCCATCACTTCATCCACTGCATTCTGCAGAGTTACAGCAATATTACTTGCAGCAATCGAGATATAACCATCTAAGCTCTGTTGCTCCTACGTATGAACTGTCCAATGCCATTTTTGAACTCAATTGGCAAATGGATAAAGAAAAGCAGTGGCAAATGCTTTTTTTCCCAAAATGAACTTTAAAATCGATAATTATTATTTTAACATTATTTTTAATTATTAATTTCAATTTAACTTAACATTTAATTTTTTATTAAATAATTACATGAACATTTTAAAACAAGTTTACTATTTACAAAAGGGTTTTTATTTAATTTCTTTTGGTTTAAATAGTAAGGTATCAGAAACTATTCTTTACCTGTTCCATGTAATACATCTCTGCAAGTTTAAAGTTCTTATCCAGCATGGCCAGTCGTGCTTTCACCTGGTAGTGGTCTGTACCATCACCACCCTACAGGAGAGGATATTAACAATGAACTGTAAAATACATAAGCACAAGTACAACAACAAAAAATGTACATTCTACAAGTGAACAGACATACTATTAGAGATGCTACAGAACAGTCTGTCCTTCAAAAAAATCGTGTGCACTACATACATATTCCTTTGAGACTGCATCTGCAATTTTGTTGGTCTCATTTAGGAATCTGGCTTTGGACACATCCCCAAGGGCTGCAAAACACCTGCGGAAAAACCCAACCATCAGCCATGTCTAAAATGTCTAAAACATTTCTAAAAATGTCTAACATGTCTAAAAGGGACAACAAGCAAGGGGGCAGCAGGAAGAGTATCCAGTCAATTCTTTCATTTGCATTCTCATTCACGGTCAGACCACTTTTTATCTGCATGCTTTATGCAGATAAGCCTATATATAACATACCAATCCTGCATTATTAAAGCCCTTCTATTTTAAATTTCAGCTTCAAACCCTCTTAAAAATGCTTATACAGTAAAAGGAAAACTCTAAACATTCTCACTGCCTCCTAAAGCGACTGGATGCCTTTTTAAGAGGACCTTTGGTGATTAGTGCTAAAGCGTTTATCCTCCCTCAGGTGAAGGGGTTTTGCTCTTTTGCACCAGATTACACACATTTTTCTTTAGGCAGAAAATGATCTGAGACACATTTCTGCATTTAAAATGTTACACGTAGAGCAGCTGTCCAGAATAGTAGCTTTCTTTAAGGTTCTTTTGACTAATGCTTCTAACATGCATTAAACATTCACTGCTATATGCAAAATGTAATTCTTTCCTTAAATGGAAATATTGCTGTCTTAAAGACAGTTTTGGGATCTTTGCCTACAGAACAATTCAGAATATATTAAAGCATCATACATTTTTAGTTTTATTCCTTGAGGTCAATTTATAATGCAATTCAGTTGATATACAGTGGTACGGAAAGTATTCAGACCCCCTTAAATGTTCACTCTTTGTTATATTGCAGCCATTTCTAAAATCATTTAAGTTATTTTGTTTTCCTCATTAATGTACACACAGCACCCCAATATTGACAGAAAAACACAGAATTGTTGACATTTTTGCAAATTTATTAAAAAAGAAAAACTGAAATATCACATGGTCCTAAGTATTCAGACCCTTTGCTGTGACACTCATATATTTAACTCAGGTGCTGTCCATTTCTTCTGATCATCCTTGAGATGGTTCTACACCTTCATTTGAGTCCATCTGTGTTTGATTATACTGATTGGACTTGATTAGGTAAGCCACACACCTGTCTATATAAGACTTACAGCTCACAGTGCATGTCAGAGCAATGAGAATCATTAGGTCAAAGGAAATGCCTGAAGAGCTCAGAGACAGAATTGTGGCAATGCACAGATCTGGCCAAGGTTACAAAAAAAAAAAATTCTGCTGCACTTAAGATTCCTAAGAGCACAGCGGCCTCCATAATCCTTAAATGGAAGACGTTTGGGACGACCAGAACCCTTCCTAGAGCTGGCCGTCCGGCCAAAATGAGCTATCGGGGGAGAAGAGCTTTGGTGAGAGAGGTAAAGAAGAAACCAAAGATCACTGTGGCTGAGCTCCATAGATGCAGTCGGGAGATGGGAGAAAGTTGTAGAAAGTCATCCATCACTGCAGCCCTCCACCAGTCGGGGCTTTATTGCAGAGTGGCCCGACGGAAGCCTCTCATCAGTGCAAGACACATGAAAACCCGCACGGAGGACTCCAAGATGGTGAGAAATAAAAATCTCTGGTCTGATGAGACCAAGATAGCACTTTTTGGCCTTAATTCTAAGCGGTAATGTGGTGTAGAAAACCATGCCTGCTCATCACCTGTCGCAATTCATCCCAACAGTGAAAGCCTGGTGTGGCAGCATCATGCTGTGTGGTGTTTTCAGCGGCAGGGACAGGACGACGGGTTGCAATCGAGGGAAAGATTAATGCAGCCAAGTACAGGGATATCCTGGACAAAACCTTCTCCAGAGTGCTCAGGACCTCAGACTGGTCCGAAGGTTTACCTTCCAACAAGACATGACCCTAAGCACACAGCTAAAATAACGAGGAGTGGCTTCACAACAACTCTGTGACTTTTCTTGAATGGCCCAGCCAGAGCCCTGTCTTAAACCCAATTGAGCATCTCTGGATAGACCTAAAAATGGCTGTCCACCAACTTTTACCATCCAACCTGACAGAACTGGAGGATCTGCAAGAAGGAATGGCAGAGGATGCTCAAATCCAGGTGTGAAAAATTTGTTGCATCTTTCCCAAAAGACTCATGGCTGTATTAGATCAAAAGGGTTCTTCTACTAAATACTGAGCAAAGGGTCTGAATACTTAGGACATGTGATATTTCAGTTTTTCTTTTTTTAATAAATCTGCACAAATGTCAACAATTCTGTGTTTTTCTGGCAATATGGGGTGCTGTGTGTACATTAATGCTGAAAAAAAAATCCTGAATGATTTAGCAATGGCGGGCCTTATCACAAAGAGTGAAAATTTAAGGGTCTGAATATTTCCGTAACCCACTGTTATATATAAATCGATTTTTAATACACAAAATATACAAAAACATTTTTATGTGACCACCCTTTCTTCTTTCTGGCGGCACCCATTCACTGCAGAGGGTCCTTTGGTGAGCAAGTGATGTAATGCAAAATTTTTTCCAAATCTCTTCTTCAATGAACAACTGTCTACACCTTGATGTCCTAGGTGAGTCAATTTTAATTTTTGGGGTGAACTATTCCTTTAAGATTTCTATGGAAATGGCATTTTCACCTGTGAAAAGAGTCAAATGTGTCAAATATGGTTTTTAACTGCCCCAATAACAGCCAGAATTACCTTTTGACACATTGGTGACATTTACATATAGGTTTGTCATGTGTTAATATATCAATTATATCAGTCAATTCTTTTTGAACTTCTTGGGCAAGATATTTTTGGACGTGTGCCTACATTAAATACTTTCATTCAAGGATCAGGAATTATTACTATTTATAATAATGACCCCTTTAAGAATGTATTGTTACTTTGCTGATTCTGTGTTTATATTTAATTGTTTAGTTCTTCTGTAGTGCCAATTATATACCTATTAAGAGCAAATAAAATAAATAAATAAAAGGCGCAAAAATAAATGCAGCAATGCTATTAATAGATTGAAAGAATCGTTAAGAAAGACAGTAAGATTATTGTGTTTACGCAATCATGTGAAAGGTGTTTTTCTATTGCCAGTACAAGGGCTGTAAGTAAATATTTATTTGCACACATCTGCCAGTATCTGTGCTGTCTTTGAGTGTTGGTAAACAATACACAGAACATTCTTCCATGGGTTTGTTAAGGTGGCCCAACAAAAATGAAATTATTTATTTAATGTTTAATTTATTTGAATTTAGCACTTCAAATATCATAATCAACTGTACTGCAAATCTTTGCTGCGTACTATGCTGCTTCTTTAACACATTTAATGTCATGTAAGAAATTAGTTGCCTATAATTGCAAGTATCCAAATATTGAATGAGATGACCCTATGTCACTTTTGCAATTGTCCCACTTGTAGCTTAGGACGACTGCCCTTTGTAAAGTTCAATAGAGGAAGTTAAATAAAAACAATTATGCTGAAATTATTTGTAAAGGAATTCAAAGAAACTACAAGATTTTTTAAATTCAGTTATACTGGTTCCTAGTTGTCAAGGTTAGACACTTGATCTGGATGGCTATGCTGAAGTCATTGCAGCAGTAGCTGAGTCATAGAGGTGGGTGGACTGTTTTGCTTGTCTAACCTCTCAGCAATGTGGAGCTGTTGTGCCTCTAGGGAGAGTTTACTCAGAGTTTTCCACATGGCCTCTGTCTCTGCCGACATCTCCAGGGTCTCTAGGAATGCTGTAGCTCTGCGCACACACACATACACACAAGTTCAGCTATAAATAAGGATACTTACATAATTTAAAGGGATAGTTTACCTAAAAATGAAAATTCTGTCATCCTTTACTCACCCTCATCATGCTTCAACATCATGTCGTTTCAACCCTGCATGACTTTCTTTGTTTTGCAGAACATAAATGTTGGTAACCAAATTGTTCTGGTTGCCACTGACTTTTATTGTATGAAGCAAAAAAAAAAAAAAACTCTAATTTCTCAAACTATCTTCTTCTTATGTTCCATGAGAATGACACAATTTTCATTTTTGGGTGAATTATGCCATTTTAAGCAGCACAAGTTTACAAAACTAAGCATAATTGAGGTCTAATCCATGTTTATTGCAGGTGGCTGTGGTGGGTTTTTTTTTTACCTGTAATAGTCACCATCATCAATGGCTGTGCCAAATTCAATCAGCCCTTCATCCAGAGTGTAGGAGACAGAGTTAACCCCTTCAGTCACAATGACTTCAGTTTTGCCATTGGATCTCTCCAGATCTACAATGTCGCCCTGTCGCAATGATTAAACACACTGGACTCAAACAAGAAACTGAAACAATAAGGAGCAAATAGGGTGAACATGGATGGGACTTCTTACCAACCTAAAAATTTTGAACGGCTATGTATAGCAAAGCATTTTCTTCATTTTAAACAGCTTAGCTGTCTGGATCACAGTGGTAGTGCGATTCTTTGCAATTGTTCGCGTATATAACCAATTTGAATAGTTATTTTAGTGAATCAGGTGCTTAAACAACATAGACAAGCCACGTAAATAAAATCACTATTAACTTCAGCTCACCTTGAGGGGAAACATCGTGACCCTCTCCGGACGGTGAACGTGTGTGTGTTACGCCCTCTAATGGTGAAAAAAACACTGCATCCACAAGAGAAGTGACCGCTGTTTCATTGTATATTTTGTGTGTAATGGGAAGCTTTATTCACGCATCAGCTATTGGCAATGCTTAAAACAACACATTAGCATACTACTTGTATTATATTCACAGTATGAGTGTGCACAGTATGTGAGTTTTCTTTTAAAATGCATTACTGTATTTGGATGGAAGTATGTGCGGGGGAATCTAGTAAAATTTAATTTAAAATGCAATGATTAATTGATTCAAATTTGCTGACCATAATAAAGTAAATGTATTGCATTCCCTTATTTAATTGTTTTATTTATTTTAAAATTTTTAGTTTTAAATAATTATCATTTATTACATATATCTTAATTTATATATATAAATGTGTATGTGATTATAACATTTATCTATCAATTTGCATGTGTATATATAAATGTTTTGTCATTTTCATTTCTAAAACAAAAAATTGTGATTTCCGTAAATATGACTATTTAATAATAATAAATAAGAGAAAAAATAATCAAATTATTAAACTTTTAATTTTACTTGCTACTAATAAAATAAAATTATCAAAAGTAATTACAAATGTAAAATTTAACTATAAAATACAAAAAAAAATTTTACATCTACATTTTTTGGCAATCTTAATTTCTTCATTTTCAAACATTAAACCATCAAGCTTTTATTTTGCTTTTATTACTCAGATATATGCAGGAAGAGGCGGGGCTGCTCAAAATGGTCGTGTCAATCATTGGCTGGACAAAGATTCTAAACGGCTTCAGTAGAGTTTAGTATGTAAAACTAATATAGTGTTTAGTATATAATACTATGTCTTATTGCACTTGACGGGTATAAAGTGTGACTTAGCATGAGAGAGAAGGTGATAATAATGAGATTATATAATAATAATGTGAGGCAAAATGTTGTTGATGTCAAATGAATGAGCCAGTATAACTGCAGCTCTCCGATCTGAAATGCTGCATGTTCATCAGCCATCAGCGGGAATGTTGTGACCTTCTGTGCGACAGGAGAAGCCAGCTCAGCGATTTCCCTAACGAGTTACAATCATCATCCGTCATGTCCTAACCTTTCCCCCATTATGGGGCCCCTAGTTGTTGCTCATGCCACCTCAGATGGCCAATTCTCACTAAAATAAATGAAATCCCTTTTTAAAAAAAAAAAAGATTTATTTTTGGCGTTTTTGCCATTATTACTATAGGGCAGTATTTAGACAGAAATTGAAGTGGGAGAGAGAGGAGGGAAAGGATCGGGAATGGTCCGCGAGCAGGGACTCGAAATGCAATAGCGCTATATGTCAGCGCTCTGCCCACAAGGCTGTTGGTGCCAATTTTGTTGATGCAGTTGTTTTATAGTGGGAGACATGAGTATTATTCCTGTTTTGCAGGTTGGAAGAGCAGATAGATGTGTATCTGGAGGACCCTGACAGTGAAGTAACATTAAACCTTGGGCCTGATATGAGAAAAATCCACTTTTGTTTCTCTCTGCTAAAGGTATGACTTAATTTTGATTATTGTTTGTTGTGTTCTTTTATGTCTTGTTCTTTGATCATCAATTTCATGCATCTTCTCTTCTCATCAAATCTTCTAATTTTTTTCTATGTAGCCTTTCAGCCTTTCCTCTGCATTATTCTTCAACGTCTTCTGTTCTATTTGTTAATTCCAGCATGACTACAGGTACCAGACCAATCTAGGAATTTTAAAAGTCCCAGAAAGACGTCACTTTGGCCATGAACTGATCTGATATTTTGTGAATGTGTAGAGATTTGAATGTGTGTTAATGTGAGCTGTTGTAAAAAGACTATGATGTGTTCTTTGGCTCATTAAGACTTCTGTGGCTCTTTTCACACTGATTTCACATGTCTTTGATGTAGGAAATTTGACTGAAAATTGCCGGAGAGCCTTTGTGCAAGCAGGCAAGGTGTCCTGAAAATCTTGAAAGAATGTTGTTTTAGGGTTAGGGTTTGGGTTGTGGGTCAGTTTTAACTGCTATACCAAAAAATTTGTTCCCAAGATAAGAACCTGGTAACATTGCCATAATCTAGAGGGTAGCCTAGTGTAACGCAATTCTAATCGGGGAAGAAAGGCGGCGGGAAACCGGCAAACATTTAAACTAAAATTATAATCAATTTTTAAAAAAAAACACAAAACAAAAGTAAAGGCGGAAGCCCCACTCCCACACCTAGTAACATTGCCATAACCAGGGGTCTCCAACCCTGATCCTGGAGAGCTACCCTCTGAAACACCCATTACCGTAATTATTTTTTTGTTCCGGAGGGTTACTTGTAAACAAAGATGCTATAATATATAATTGATCAATTATATTGGCCTTATCAATTCAAGCCTGAGTCCGGGGATGATACCAGTGCAGTCGCTCAACCGGAAAATCCATCGCAAGCATGACTTTGTTCAGAACAGGAAAGTTTAAACTTTTGTATGTGGTACTTTACGTGATATGACAGCAGTTTTATTGCATTCATTATTATTATTTACTTATTTGAGGTGCACTTGTGGGAACTATGCAAGAATGCCCAGCGAGGCTGAAAATACATGCAGCGTCTTCTCGACATGATGTAAACACACTAACTGTAGACACAGTTTTAGCTCAGTAGTTCCCTCCAGCTCACCTAGGAAAAATACACATGAGCACAAATTTTGATGAGAACGATATATGTATCGAGTTAGTATAATTTAATGAGGGGTGCCCATTGTTTAGATTTTGCTAACACCTAACGGCAGACCGTTCTAATATGTGTGCCAAAAAAGAGCCTCAGAACACCCCAAAATAACTAGCACTTACAGTATTACAATGGTAAAACTATTAAAGATCAAGAATGCTTTTGCAGTTTTACATCAGCTGGGTCTTAACATTATTCTAACCATGTTTGAAGCTATTTCAAAGTGTGTTATAAGTTACACACTTCCAGCTGCCAGTTGGTGGCACTATGAACATGACCCTTTGACCAAACCAAGTTTGGTTTAAATTAGGGCTGTCAAGCGATTAAAATTTTTAATCTAATTAATTACACAATGTGACAGTTAATTAATCAAATTTGTCTGAGAAATCACCCCCAAAAGATAATTTAAAGCCATTATTGTATTATATGAGAAAAGCATCAAATAGACATATTTTATATAAATAGACAAAATTATCTTTTTTCATTTTCATTTTTTTTGGGGGGTGAACTATCCCCATAATTATTATTTTTTATTAATATCAATTTTTTTTAGCTTTCTTTATTAATATGGAAATATTAAATCTTTTTTTAATGAAATTATACTCTAAATAATAAACTAAAACTGCCATTAGGTGGCGGTATGTATTAATCAATAAGTCATTAGCTGTGTCCGAATGTGAAGTGCAAAGACTCCGAAGTGCGCATTTGAAGTGCGATTGAAAAATATCGAATTATGCATCGATTTTGGGGCTGAGGGAGAATGGCTATGGGGTTGCCCAGAGATGCTCTACCCTGACGTTGCGTCGTCCCTAAAGGCCCGATGTTTGGTGATCATTGGTGGGCAAGGCATATGTGGCGGCAGATCAGGCAGGTGCTTGTTTGCATAAAATGACCATCTTGCAAGCATACCTGCTTAAGGACCAGGACGAAGGTGGGGAGGTTGGGCCAGATGATATTAAAGAGCTTAGTCAAGCCACCGACTTGTCTCTCCATGCCACTAAAGGCTGTAATACACTACACAACTTTTAAAATCTGAACAAATTTTAAAACAATGGGCATCATACACTTACAGACTTCGTAATAGTCACAGAGGAAAAACTAGCCATCATACACTAAATGACTGAGGATCACACACTACCAAAATTTTAAGTAGTTTCGATCACAACAAACTCATGTAGAAACATGCGACTTGTGAAAACAATGTGTTCTAAAATCGGCTCCTAATATCAAACGTTTGATATATTCCAACTGGATGGAATCATAGTCTGAAGCTAAAAAATCGGTGTCTGTGACCATGCACTACGTGACAAAATCGTGTAATGTATTCCAGCCTTAAGGAGATGGCACTGGTGGCTATGGAGAGACACCTTTGGAAGAATCTATCTGGCATCAAAGAGAAGGGTAAAACATTCCTCCTAGATGCCCCGCTGTCTCCTCCTGGCCTCTTCAGCAATGCTGTATGTTTGGTTGTCGAGAGGATCCAGAGGTTCCTTCCGGTCAGTTGCTTCAGGACACCGAACTCAGTTCTTCATGCATACCCGAGATCAGCCTTGAGAGGCTGGCTGCCTTGGTTGATAATTGGCAGCCTGGAAACTTCTGCCAAATGTGTCTCAGTGGGTCCTGCACACAGTAGAGAAGGGGTACAAAATCCAATTTGTTTCTCATGCACCGAGATTCAACGGGGTGTTGTGGTAATAGAATAGGAAGTGCTATCTCTCTTGGTAAAGCAATCCATAGAGCGTATTCCTCCTCCTGAAAGAGAGAGTCCAGGTTTTACAGTCGGTACTTTATAGTTCCAAAGAAGGAGGGGGGTATGCATCCCATTATAGATCTGTGTCAGTTAAACCATACTCTACTGTTGTGTGTTATGGCAGCTGCATCCAACTTGATACATTTTGGCCTTCTGTATGTGAGACCATTACAGTGGTGGCTCAGAACCAAGGGATTTCCCAGAGAGAACAACCGAGTTCCCACATCAAGTTTATGAATCGTTGGTCCTTGAAAGTCGCTAATGAAAGACACTTCCCTTACAGGATGGGTGGCTGTATTTCTAACTCTGGGGTACTTTCTCCCAGAACTCGCAGGCTACCACAACCTTGTCTGCACAGACAACACATCTGTAGTCTCATACATAAATCATCGGGGGGTCTGAGGCCACACCTTCTATACATACTGGTGCACTAGATCCGCCTGTGGTCCCAGGGCAAACTGCGTTCTCTCAGAGCATTTTAAATCCCTGGCCACCTCAGTGTGGAAGCAGATGGCAGAGTCTGAGGACCGGGGAATGAAGTTAATTTGGAAGAAGGTCAGCCAGGAGGAAGTAAATCTCTTCACAAAATACAACAGAGGACTTCACGTGCCATTTGAACTGAGGCGCAACAGCACAAATAACACATTGTTAGATTTATGTTAGACTTGTTCCCTTAACGTCTAAAATAGTAACAGAAACATTGTGGAATGTCAGTATTTTTGTTGTGTGCCCTGAACAATACTTTTTTTCTTCTTAAAAAAAAAAAATGCTTACGATCTTCTTGTCTAAAATAAAATGTATTACATATCACACAAGCAAACAGGTTTCCTTTCTCTTCAGGTGAGGGTACGAGAGGGATCCTGTGCTCAAAATGGCAGTAATGGCAGTACTCCTTTAATGGGTGTCTCTGATGAAGAGCAAAGAAAATCATACACAGAAGTCCAGAAGCTGCGGGACATGTTGACCCACCGTGATAATGAGATCAGTATCCTTTACTCAAATTATAAATAATTAAAACTATTATTCAAATGAATGCCAATTAGTTGGTTCAAATAAAAATAACTTAACCACTTAAAAAAAATTTTTTCCTGTCAAACAACCAGATTTTTTATATAGTTTGTAATACGTTTTCCTCTATTTTGTAATAATACTTAAACAAATCCTTAATCACAATTATGGCTAAGTTTCACATTTTCTGGGAAAATTTGTGTTCTTGACCACTGTATCTTCTCAACAATAATGAAAATATTTTTTATGAAAACTGAGAGATTTGTCATTCTTTTGGCATTCTGACATAGAACCCAGATGCGCTGCAGCTTGTTTGGAAGCAGAGGAATGCACACACATGCGTTGTGGTACTGTCGTACCACACAAAACGCACATAGAAGTCTAAAGAGAAGTGTAGAAATTGTTGAATAAAGTCGTTATTATTCTTTTCTTGCGCACAAAAAGTATTCTCGTAGATTCATAAAATTACAGTTGAACCACTGATGATGTCACTGGACTATACTAAAGTCAGTCAGTCACCTTAATTTTATAGCTCTTTAACAATACAGATTGTGTCAAAGCAACTGTACAGCATTAATTAGGAAAATATTGTGTCAATGCAAAATGACAATAGTAAACACTCAATTTTCAGTTAAAGGCAGTTCATCATTGAATTCGGTGATGTCATCATCCATCTCAGTTCAGTTTAAATAGTGCACTAAGCTATTTTTGAAAAACAGTTTTGCCACAGTGTCGGACCCTAAGCCTGTATAAAACATGGACGTAGTGTCCGTGACGTCACCTGTTGGTTTCTGAAGAGCATTTTTGAAGCCCAAAGTGGTCAGAACCGGCCGTCGCCATCTTGGCAGCACGTCACCGCGCGTCACTCTCGGATAATCGAAAATGGGCAAAGAGGCGGGATGTGGGTGGAGCTGGTTGTTGAAACCACGTTCGCCTAGCTCGTCGGGGGTGACAGCAGCAGCAATCCACCTGTCACTCAAGTGGCCACGCCCTTAATTATGCAGATCTTTAAGGTTTATTATAATTTAAACAGATGAGTAATAAAAAAATTCACCCCCTCACAGTTGTCATGAAGGGCAAAATTAGCTATATAGACCAAAACCACTTTTTGTACCAGGCTGTAAACTTTTTTTTTTCTGCTGTTGGGCATTTTAACATGGGGCATCTATGGGATTGACTCCCTTTTGGATCCATTCTCTAGCAGCCAGTCGATGAATTGCAGATTTAGTCACTTCCGTGTTGGTTTCACAAGAGAGACCAGAAGGTTGCCGCTTGGTTGAACCGAGTCCCAAAACACACTCGCAGCCAATCAGCAGTAAAGGGGTGTGTCTAGAAATGATAGGGAGAAGAGAGCACTCAGTGTGTGCACAGGACGGATATTAGCAGATCAACTATAGATAGCGAGAGATGGCAGATAAAAAAAGGAAAATTTCGGAGGAACAAAACATTAAAAAGAAAGTAAATATCGGAGCAGCTTCCAGCAGTGGAGAGGTTGCTTTGTTTCTTCTTGATAGGTGAGTTACATTGATTTAGCTTTTTCACACAACTTTTCTGTGTTGGCTTTTGCTTGAATATGCTGTGGCTGGCAGGCATAGCAGATTCCGCCATCGTCACTGCCAGGGTTGTGTACGTACGTGTGGGCAGAGTTATCAAAATATGGGCGAGGTCCTGTTGGGGTATGGGAGTGTTTGTTTTGGTGCTTTCAAATATCAACACCATTTGGCAAAAATAGCTTAGTGCACCTTTAACAATGTCCTTACTACATTTCTGGGTCTTGAACGTGGTAGTTCCGTTGCTGTCTATGGGAGGGTCAGAAAGCTCTCGGATTTCATCAAAAATATCTTAATTTGTGTTCCGAAGATGAACGAAGGTTTTACGGGTTTGGAACGACATGAGGGTGAGTAAATTAATGACAGAAATTTCATTTTTGAGTGAACTATCCCTTAAAATCCCCGGCTTCTAGAAGAAACGCGATCGAATTATATGATGAGCAGATTTAATTTAGACTTTTAATTACT
>JADLZN010002219.1:0-42506 GCA_018155175.1 Sinocyclocheilus anophthalmus | reverse complement strand
GCAGTAGTCTAAAGCTGGCTGCACACTAGACGATTTTCAAATCTTAAATGATTTTTAAAACCATGGGAGACCACAGACAGGAAGACAGTTCAACTGATTTTTAGCCTTATAATAATCTGAACGCACACACTAGATGATTCGACCACATGGCGAGACCACACACTTGATGATTGTAGAAACTATTTCACAGTGACACTAGATCACATGGAGACTCACGAGATCACACGTGACTAGAGAAGATAAACAAATGGAGAACAATCGACATTGTCAGCTGACTCTCCCGGCACGCGTTCTGTTTCACAGTGAAAAAAAAAGTATAAAAAAGAATATGGGTGATATTCTTTGCTTTCATGGCATGTTTGTGGCTAACAAGTTTCAGCTATAGAAGCATGCAACAATGGTAGGTGACGCTTGCTCTCTCATGCTACACGCGTATTTACGTTAGAGGGCAGCCAGATCAGAGTCGGAATATTCAAACAGTTTGATATTTACGATTTGAGTCGGCGATGCTCCGTCCGATCGGAGCAGTTCAAAATTCGTAATGACACCACCAATAGGGATGGTTTGACAAACAACGTTGGCGACAAGCTGCGAATCAGGCCACGCCCCCTTGATTGTTCGGGGGTGCAAATTGGGCTTAAAATCGGCCTTAAAATTCTCTAGTGAGCGGCCAGCCTAACCTACATCTCATGTACGCGTGCAGTCTCTGGGTGTGTTTTTGTTTGATTTTTGAACTATACTCGATAATGTCAAATCGCATGTAGTTTAAACAACAATTACGATATTATCATAGACGATATATAGCACACCCCAGTTAACACACAAGCTGGGGGCAAAAGTCTATGGAGAGATAATAAAAGACAAATGCTACTTTTTATTTTCATATATTTGGTTTTTATGAAGTGTGAATATTTGCCAATGCAGCAAGAACATGTCAAAAAGGCATCCACATGAAGAAAGAAGGAAAATATCTATGTTAAAATACAGTACAGTAAAAGTTGCCATGAGTTAAAGTTATTTTTACACATATGCATAAAATGCACTCTGATGGCACCTGCTTTGTAGAATGACAAAAAGTTTTTTTGAAGTAAAGGCCAATTCTTTTGAGTTTTGAATGCAGATAGCAGCAGATGTACATGCACTGAAGCGGATATTGTATGTGGTTTTTGACAGACAATGCAATGAATGTTGTATGCACAAGAGAGCTGGATTTTTAAAAGGGCAGCACAATTTGAGTGAGAGAAGCATTACTGTAACAGACGTTGCTTGGATAGTGTTGGGATTTGGGGAGGGAGTTGGAGAGAAGCAGCGATGCACCTGAACGGGTCAAGGCTTCTTTCGGCAGACTGGCTTTCTGGTATGCAGTACATCAGGGTGGACAGTTGTCAAAATGATTCACTGGTGAAAACTGCGTTTATGGATACTCATTATTCAACTCTTTACTTTGTAAACTCTCTATGATCAATGAGGCCCTTATGGTAAATATAATGTGAGAATTGATTTCTTGTGTCTGCATACACAAAACAATAAAAAAGAAACATTTATACTTGGCTTTGCTGTAATCTGCTGAGAAAATATAAATGCTGCTTAGCTGATTTCCTCATTGAAAGGTAATTCCAGGTCTATAACTGTACAACACAAAAAATATTTCATGTGTCATGTGTTTGTAAAAACTAAGGAAAAACTGTAATGTGTGTGTGCAGATATACAGAAGCACATTATTAATAGAGGTCTATGAAGTCAGTGTCCAGGAGAAATTTAAAACATAGTATATATATCGAATATTATAGATTATATAAGTTATATAATATATCTAATATATAACTCACGTAAATAATCAGTGCCGTGCGTGGGTTTTAACTGAGGAGACAGTAGATATCTATCTATATAATATATTATTATTAGAGGCCCGACCAAATGTTTTTGGGGGGCCGATGCTGATACGATATTGGGGAGTCAAACAGACGATTCCGCATATGGACGATAGTCTTATGGTAGTCTATCGTTAGTCCAGTATAGTCAAAATTTGGACAAACTTCACATAATGTGTCCAAATTTGACTGGTTGTATATAGAATAAAGATATACTTACATAAAACAGAATAGTAGGTACATAAACACATTTTTTACAATGATAACTCAAATGTGGTGATCAAACACTTATAATGATGTGACAAACATAGGCCTTATGTAGTGGAGGCAGGGTATTTAACAATTTAACAATAAACTTATTATTCAAAATGAGTCTAACATCAGTGCACTTAACAGTAAACTTCACTTCACTTATTATAAATAACTTAAATAACCCAAATAGAACAAAATATATATAACTTGAATTTAGAAATTAAACAAGGTAACTGTGTAGCGCAAGCAAGAGACTGCCAAACCAACAGGGGCAGGTTTATGCAGGAAGCACAGCCTTTCCAAATGTAAACATCTAAAATGAATCATAATAATATAATATATTTTTTCACAAACTCTGTGTTGGCATTTTCTGGTAATCAAATGACATGTCGCACATTCGATTAAAATCGTTTTGCAGTTTAATATTCACCGACACAATTATAATATACACTGAACAAAATTATAAAAGCAAAACACTTTTGTTTTTGCCCCCATTTCACATGAGTTGAACTCAAAGATCTAAGACTTTTCTATGTACACAAAAAGGCCTATTTCTCTCAAATATTGTTCACAAATCTGTCTAAATTTGTTAGTGAGCACTTCTCCTTTGCAGAAATAATCCATCCACCTCACAGGTGTAGCATACCAAGATGCTGATTAGACAGCATGATTATCGCACAGGTGTGCCTTAGGCTGGCCACAATAAAAGGCCAGTCTAAAATGTGCAGTTTTATCACACAGCACAATGCCACAGATGTCGCAAGTTTTGAGGGAGCGTGCAATTGGCAAGCTGACTGCAGGAATGTCCACCAGAACTGTTACCCCTGAAATGAATGTTCATTTCTCTACCATAAGCATTCTCCAAAGGCGTTTCAGAGAATTTGACAGTACATACAACCGGCCTCACAACCGCAGACCACGGGTAACCACACCAGCCCAGGACCTCCAACATCCAGCATCTTCACCTCCAAGATAATCTGAGACCAGCCACCCGGACAGCTGCTGCAACAATCGGTTTGCATAACCAAAGAATATCTGCACAAACTGTCAGAAACTGTCTCAGGGAAGCGCATCTGCATGCTCGTTGTCCTCATAGGGGTCTCGACCTGACTGCAGTTCGTCGTCGTAACCGACTTGAGTGGGCAAATGCTCACATTCGATGGCGTCTGGCACTTTGGAGAGGTGTTCTCCTCACAGATGAATCCCGATTTTCACTGTACAGGGCAGATGGCAGAAAGCGTGTATGGCGTCATGTGGGTGAGAGGTTTGCTGATGTCAACGTTGTGGATCGAGTGGCCCATGATGGCAGTGGGTTTATGGTATGGGCAGGCATATGCTATGGACAACGAACACAGGTGCATTTAATTGATGGCATTTTGAATGCACAGAGAAACCGTGACGAGATCCTGAGGCCCATTGTCCATTCATCCACGACCATCACCTCATGTTGCAGCCTGATAATGCACGGCCCCATGTTGCAAAGATCTGTACACAATTCCTGGAAGCTGAAAAACATCCGGTTCTTGCATGGCCAGCATACTCAACGGACATGTCACCCATTGAGCGTGTTTGGGATGCTCTGGATCGGCATACGACAGCGTGTTCCAGTTCCTGCAAATATCCAGCAACTTCGCACAGACATTGAAGAGGAGTGGACCAACATTCAACAGGCCACAATCAACAACCTGATCAACTCTATGCGGAAGAGATGTGTTGCACTGCGTGAGGCAAATGGTGGTAACGCCAGATACGGAGGACCACCCAATACAGTAAAACTTTTAGAGGGCACTTTTATTGTGGCCAGCCTAAGGCACACACACCTGTGCAATAATCATGCTGTCTATAATCAGCATCTTGATATGCCACACAAGTGAGGAGGATGGATTATCACGGCAAAGGAGAAGTGCTCACTAACACAGAGTTAGACAGATTTGTGAACAATATTTGAGGATAAATGGCCTTTGTGGCATAGTGAGTTGAAGAGTCTTGAGTCTCTTTTGAGTTCAGCTCATGAACAAAGTGCAAAAAACTGTTTGTGAGGATGAAAGTGTGCGTTATAATTTTGGTCAGGTTATAATAGGAGAAAAATAAACTCTTAAACGAGGGCCCTGAATGGCCAGCATTGAAATTTATGGTTTGCAGATATATCGGCCGATATGAGCTGTTGGCCGATATACTGGGTATCGGCGAATATGCCGCCGTATGAAATAATGTAAACGCAGAATAAAATATTGAATGGTGTATTAATAGTTGTCCAGCGGAGCGCGCCCATTGGTTTGCTACGGCGACAGGATGAAACACTTTAAGTTAAGCTAGGGAAAACCATCGACTTTGACAGCCATATCTCCGCAACGGCACGGCGGATCCGCACCAAGTTTGGGGGATCCCTTCAGCTCGAGGAACCCTCTCGAACGCGAATCGAGTGTACGTCTAGAGGCCCACTTTCGAATGAGACCACCCGCGTCGATAGGCCCCGGGGTACAGGCGTTAAGGGTGGTTAAATTCGCGGTCCGGCGCCGACCAGTCAAGCGATCCCGGGGGGCTACCGACGCGCGGAGGGTGGCGTTCGAGAGGGCTCCTCGAGCTGAAGGGATCCCCTGAATTTGGTGGAGATCTGCCGGCGCGTTCGTGAGATAGTGACACCAGTCAACACTTTCACTTCAGTAAGGACTTGTTCAGGCAGCAGCATTCAAGCGTTGTCTTATTCGACCGTAAGTGCCCTGCGAAGTGGACTTCACATGAAATTCCGCCATGATTCCAGTTCCAAGGGAACGTACACGTTACATTCAAAGGGCATTAAAGTGCGCGAGATATGAATTTATATTGTATTTATTTACACAGGTATATTATGTCACACTTCACACTACTCTAGTAAGTTTCGTCTGTGTGTGAAGACAGTAGCGCAAATCCGTGAATGAATGTTCCAAAGTGAAATAAACTTCAACGGAATAAAGTTTAATGGAATTTAATTGAATTAAAGTTGAATAAACTTCAACTTTAATGTTCAGTACACCAATGTCAGACTCATTTTGGATAATAAAAAGTTTATTGTTAAATTGTTAAATAACCTGCCTCCACTACATAGGCCAATGTTTGTCACGTCATTATAAGTGTTTGATCACCACATTTCAGTGATCATTGCAAAAAATGTGTTTATGTATATATATTCTGTTTATGTATATACTGTATTATATATATAGTACCAGTCAAATGTGTGGACACACGAAGGGGAAGGTGTCCAAAAACTTTTGACGAGTACGTAACGATAATATACCACGCAGAATATCAGCCGATATATCGATATTGGCCTTTTTTAACACCCTAATATCAGTATTGGTATCGGCCCCAAAATAACATATCGGTCAGGCTCTACTTTCAACATTAAATACAATAAAAATTTAAATTTGGTCATCATTTACTCACCCAAGGCTCAAACATGTAGGAGTGTCGTTGAACACAAAAAGAGATATTTGAAGAATGCTATATAACCAAGCAGTTGATGGACCCCACTGACTTCCACGGTATGGCAAAAAACACTATGGAAGTCAGTGGCTACCGTCAACTGTTTGGTTACCCACATCCTTCAATATATCTTCTTTTGTTTTTGGCAGAAGAAATTCATATAGGTTTGGAACAACATGAGGGGAAGTAAATGACAAAATGTTAATTTTGGGGGTGAACTATCCCTTTAAAGGCCTGTTCAAAGCCCCTAAAAGTCATCTTTCATCTGATGACGCGACATAAACAGGTTCCACCAAGGAACATAGCCATGTGGTTTCAGTGTATTTATGGCTGCAGCAGCAGTTTTGCAAACCCTGCAATTTGCATATATTGAGTAACTTGCTTTAAGAATCACCAGTTTTGCACTTACATTCTGACGCTGTTGTTAAAAAAGCAGCGGTTGCGCAGAAGCCCTGCCCACAGCTGCACGCCAACAATCCCAAAGATGAAAAACACGAAGAAACAAAGCAGCAAGACGTTTCCTAGCATCGGTAAAGTATCCAACAGCAACGTCACCAGGATTCGCATACCTACGAGACACAGATACATGATGTCACAAACACGTATTTAATAACACGTGCAATGAAGCATCAAAGCCATTGGGGTTCACTAGACACATTTACAGATGAGACCGTAGTGTTACATTTAACTTTGATAACTCTGATCTGACATTCACATACTTCATGAACACATTTTCTCAGTGTCTGATGTGTATTCAGTAAATGAGCCAAGAAGTGAACACAGGCGCACACACACTCACACACAACACACAAACTGCACTGGCGTGATAAGCCCGTTGGTTTGAAATAAGGAATTGGGAAACTTAAAGCACGGGCTCCACTCCTCACTGAGTCCAAAATGATTAATGCCTTTGCTAAACACCCACACACACACCCACCCACACACACAACACACACACACACAAAAAAACACAAACACACACACACACACACGTTTACTTAGCCATCTAAATGGGGACATTCCATAGGCGAAATGGTTTTTATACTGTACAAACCGTAAAATGTTCTATCGCCCTACACCTAAACCTACACCTTACAGGAAACTTTCTGCATTTTTACAATTAAAAAAAACGGTTTACTTTATTTTTATAACAGTTTTACAAATGAGGATGTCCCCAAAAGGAGGTTTTTGGAGATTTTGTCAGGTTTAGCTCACTTGGGTACAAATTTGTCCCAAAAATATGGTTAAGTAGGTACACACAAACTTATTGGCATGTGACAAAAAGAGTGAGCTATAAATGGTAAGAGTATCCGTGCATGTCAAGAATTTACTGTATCGCCGTACATTAAACAAAACAGACACTTGCACTGCTGGACTCCATCCATGACTGTAACATACACCAGCACCTCTCTGAAGACTAACAGCGTGTGTATGAGTGTTTATGTATTTTTTGTGGTCCATCAACTATGAGATTTTGGACTGTGGGCACTTAGCCGCAACAATCAGCGTCAGTGACCAAGTTAATACATCATGGGAGTCTTGTCTATTCTGTGCGAGTGTGAATCTATAAAAAAAAAAAAAGTACAGCAGGCACATCGTTTTCAGCCGGGCCAAAGTATTTGCTCAAATCAATAGCTGGGTTTTAAAACAGTGACACTAGAACAAGAAAAATACACAGATGCAAACAAATAGAGGGAAAATGGTACTCACTGGGAACTCTGTTGATGGCTCGTAATGGTCTGAGAACCCGCACGATTCTGATGGCTGAGAAACTAACGTTATGACCATCTAAAGAATACTCCAGCATCCTAAAACATAAGCAACACAAATTCACTTCAATTGCACTTGTAATGCAACACAATAGAACAATACATATAATAAAGAATAATAAAGCAATATATATTTTTCAACCATTTGATGATGACATTCAGTATAAAAATATATTATTATATTAACTATATAATAATTAGAATATATAAGATAAATATACTCTCTATTTTATTTTTATTTATTTAGTCATTTAGCAGACACTTTTATCCAAAGCGACTTTACAAATGAGGACAACAGAAGCAATCAATTGTAGTATTAAACAACTAAAAACTGATCCAAAACTAAAAGCTAAAACTTTATAAATACTACACATACACATTTTAAAAATAAAGAAATTTAATAAAAATGACAAATGCATACAACAAAATTCAATAACTTAACATTTACATGAAAACAATCAAAAATAAAGCTAAAACAATTCAAAAATATTAAAAGAACAAAAAGGTATGAGTATAATAATGATTCTAACACAACGCTAAGCCAAACACCAAAAAAACAACTGCATAAGTGTATGTACAACCATACACACATACATATATATACATTACAGCATTTCGAAAAAATATATATAAATAATATTATAGTAATATATATTTTCACCATTCGATGGGACATTCCATAAGATTATTAATTTAAAAATATCATATTCATGAACAGGAAGTAGGGCAGGGCAAAAAATAAAAAGCGATTTTCATGTGAATCTCGCCAGTAAAGCCGCTTCTGGTGATTAGTAGTAAACTAATGCTTTCAGATGGAGCGGCATTTACAACAAAGAGCCGTAGATCACTGACAAGCTACACAAAAATCCACAGGCGATTTTTTACAGAGCCCTAACAGGAAGATACTTAATATAGATATTTGAATGGATTCTATATCAGTTTTGTATATAATACAATAATAATAATAAAATAATAATAGCATTTTCTCTTATTATCTTTTTGGTTGTGGGAAACTGGATACTTTTTTACAGATGTCTTGATGAACAGAACGTTTGAAAGCATATAACAAACATGGACAGTTCAAATGTTTCACAAATGAATCACAACATTCAAACGTCATGTTTCTACACAGAGGCTGAGTTAAAATTAGTGCTGTCAATCGATTAAAAAAAATTAACTAATCACACATTTTTTTCTGAAAGGAATTGCGATTAAAGTGTTTAAATATACTTTTATATTGCATTAATTTCACATTCCATCTTCAAATTAATGTAGAAACAGCATAAATACAGTATATTTTTAATATTTGTTTAGTGGCACATTTTATGTCTGAAGTCGAGATACACGGGTATACCCAATATTACTCTATAGGTCTCTATGAACAAATCCCCCCCCCCCACCCCTCTAATATTTAAAATTCAACATACAGTGAGCTATAAGTGAGAGCTATCAATGTTAACAGTTATTGACTTAAAAATTAACTCCAATTTAAGTAACTTTAAGAAAAGATTCATCTTATAATACATGTCATATTTACCTGTGCCCTCAGCAAGTAGGAAATATACAGAAATTGAATAAATTTATCAAACACTAAAGCTACAAAAGTTATTGATTTCCACTTATTTTTTTTGTTCTTTGAATAACAGCCATCACAGCAGCTTGGTTATTAGGTTATTTTGGCTGCTTTAAGACCTGCTGCTGCTGAACATGACGCGGATATGACACACATCATATTTTCTCATAACTATTTACTTTTCTGACCCACTTCAGGTCTTAAAATCTCTACTAATGAGCTGACGAGTTGAATCAAGTGTGTTAGATGAGTGAGACAGTGCTAGGCTGCTCCAGGACCGTTTTAAAAACCACTGCATTTCAGAGGCCTAATCGACTCATATTTTAACAAATACTTACCTAACAAGCACAGTTTAAGGCAGCTTTAACACCTTTTGGCAAAACTTATGATTATACTGAGAAATAATACCACATTGCGTGATCTAGTTTCTTTCGATTTTAATATGATATAGGTTTTATATGTAATACCGCATGCACCGCCGATATGTGTTGTGCATTTGACGAGCACATGCTACGAGCACAGTATACGGCTGACAGAACAGAAATGGTTTTGAATGAATTTGGCCGACCCATCCATCTGACCGCAGTTCAATTACTGTTGTACTGAAGCTCCCTCCTCACCTGCACCTTTTCTGCACTCATTTGACTAGCGCCTGGTGGTGAGGTGAAGTTGGAGTGAGCGTTTGAAAAGTCTCCCATTTGATGTGATCATAAAAATACGTTCTGCGTCTAAATAAACCCAATTCTTGTCAAAAAAAAAAGAGACAGAAGCAGCAGTTGTGAGTGGGGTGGCCAACACTAGCTCCGCCCCTGCATTAACGGCGTTAAATATTTTTAACACTTTAAACTGAAAAAAATTAATCACCTGCGTTAACGCACTAATTTTGACACCACTAGTAAAATGGACCTTTCTCGCTCTTGCCTCCATGTTGTGTGATGATCCCTAAATGAAACAGCCAGCAGCATGGGTACAAATTTAATGTTACTAAATTGATTCAGAATTATATGTTCACCACGCTAAAAAGGTGACGCGTAGGCCAACATGAATGTCTATGCTATTTATACCGCTTAGTGTTGTTTTTGTCCTGTTATAGGCATACTTTTCATCTGACTGACAAGCATTATAGCATGAAGGAGATTTACTAAGGAAGTCTAGCTGGTTAAACTAGTAAAGAAGCCTGAAGCATCTCAAAATGGTTCAGGAATGTGTTACCTTTGTCCGAATTAATGACCAACTTGTTCCTTCTTCACTCACACAAGAGCACATTACCGTTTTAATGAGTTTTAATGACTGATCAGGCACTTTAGGTTGAGCTGACTTTTGGACAAAGAGGATAAATACAAATCACTGTGTCAATGACAGCGCAAGTGACAAGAGAGACAAGATCCAGACAGACACAGAGACGCTTGCCTGGTGGTAATTGTCATTCATGAGCTTAGCTGTGACACATCGACTTGACATTAGAACTTGACCTGACATTAAAACTGGATTTGACATTAAACAAATACACACACGCACACACATACACAGACATTGTAATAGTTAAGAGTTTAATGACTCATGAAATTCTAGGAATCACACACTAATAGTTGACGTTTTAGATTTCGGAGCGTGGCACTCTCAGCTTTGTGATTTGTCACTCACCCAGCCATGACGATAAAGAGGTCAAGGCGGTTCCAGGTGTCGCCAAGGTAACATTTCGGACCAAATATACCCAAGGCCACCATTTTAACCACCATCTCCACAGCAAAGAATGCAAAGATGAAGTCATCGAAGGCCTGTGGAGAGAAGAACCACAGATTGCTCATGAATACATTACACTAAAAAAGTGAAACAGCAGTGTCCTTTCATTTAAAGTGCAGTTTTAATCCTGTTTCATTTAGTTTGCCTAAAAGCAAATAACACTTCCAATTTAAATATTTTTTTTAGTTTTTCCTATGTGAAAATTATACTTTCATATTACAAATGAAGTTGTAAAAAGCCCAAAAAATATTATAGTGATCTACTTTAAGTGACATTTTTATATTAGTCTATTGAAAATCTGTATCGTTAGTACACAACAGAATAATATTAATCATATTTTAAAAAGACATCACAATAAACCGTTGACTTTAGCTGCAGTAAGTAAATTAAATGAAACATTGACTAACAAAATATCTTTAGTTTTATCTTAGGTGAAAGGTCTACTTTAATATTATGGTTAATTTAGTTTGTGTAACTTTTTGGGGATTTTTTTTAACAGCAAATGTCTGAAAATGCTTCAGTGGATGCAGAAAATATTTGAGACGTTTGAACACCTAAAAATGAATTAATTTCATAAAATATCTATGCAAGTGGCTTATGCAAATAAATGATCTAAGTTCACTTTTCTAAACCATTTTTTATCATTTGCTTTCAACTAACTGATCCCAAGGTGGTATTAGCGGATGTTTGAAGTCAGTTCCCCTCAAGTTCCCACAGGTGTCCTAGCAGAGCAACCACAGGTTTCATCTCCTAATTGATCTCATTTAAAGCAGCGCTTGTGTAGAAAATTCATCGCCTTCAACAATAAATTTCAAGACAATCTCTGTCGGACTTCAAATTGCCTGTTGTGAGCAATGTTCCCGTCATTATGCAGATCCACAGGTTATTTGCAAGTTGTTTAGGAGAGATTACAGATACATATTTTTCCTGAGTCTGTCGCTGATGCTTCACGGTGTTGCTTGTGGGTTTTGTCAATAACTGATAGTATATAATATAAGACTTTAAGAGTATATAATATTTAACTTTTGATTTCTGATGATGTGCTTCAAAATTCTAAAAGTTGTGTTCATTGGTACCGATATAATGAACCACACATAAAAAGAATCATAACTTTTGTTGTCACAAAGTTATTCTGCAATAATGCAAAAGTCAATGGAAAAATCCTACTGGGTTTTTGACGAGGGAACCAGGGTGATGTGGAAGCTTGTTTCCACCATGGGAAAACAAAGAACAGTTTAATTTTTTATTATAATTGCAAGATATAAACTCAGAATTCAAAAATAAACTCGAAACTGTGAATAAAAATACCAAAAATAAATCTCACTGCAGATTCTAATTGTTTATTATTTTTGCTTGAAATGTGCATTTCTGCTATAATTATGCAAATACCACTTAGTTTGATATTTTGTTTTTATTTTGTTAATCCAATAGAACATTTTAAATGTGGCTTAAATGTCTAATTCTTCAGGCCACTGGGTGTATGTTTACTTGTATGCTTTTGTCTTTAAATGCTTTTCCCCAACCAAGTCAATCAAGGTAAAATCAAGGAATCACAGAGATTAAAGTCTTTAGTTAATCAATCCATGAGTGTTATGTAAGTGTGTGTTACCTGCAGGATGCTGCACCTGTCAGTGTTGCACTCCAGGTCTTGGCAGGGCTGGAACATGCCGAGCGTGACGCAGTTCAGCAGAATCACCAGCATGCTGACACGCTCAAACCACGTAGAGCTCTGGTTAAGGTAAATACAACTCACAACTAAATCAAGAGTTCAAACATTCCTTTTATGTTCAGCAGTCATTTGTTTTTAGTGTAAGAACTTTCTGAAATAAGCAGTAAAAATAATAGACTATTCATTTTTTTTAGTATATTACCAGCCATGAAGAAAAAGGAAAGGGGCTTTAAAGGGGTCATATGATGCGATTAAAATTTTTCCCTTCTCTTTGGAGTGTTACAAGCTCTTGGTGAATAAAGAAGTTCTGTAAAGTTGCAAAGAATAAAGTCTTCAAATCCAAAGAGATATTCTTTATCACAGTTAAGACTCTGCCACGCCCCCTAAAATGGCTCGTTCTAACATGCCCCCACATATTTACCTCACTATGTGAAAATATTTGCATAATACCACCCAAATGTTCACGCAAAGAAAAAAGGCGTGGTTTCAGTAACCGCAGTTAGTGGTGAAGCAGCCATGTCAGGGAGACGCTGTGTGTTTCTAGGCGAAGCCACCCACAACCCAAAAGCACTTTATTTGGCCTTCGGAAATTAGATGCATTTAGGAATCTTTAAGATGACGTACAACAGAACAGCAATGCATTTTATAAACAACCGTTTCGTGAACCTAGGAGAGAAGATAATTCTGACTTTGCTATGACAATCTAGCGCTTCTGAATCAGCTACTGTTTTGGTATTAGTTTAAGTATTTGCTATTGACTGTTGCAAATGCGGAGTTGTGTGTGTGTGTGTGCACGCGAGCGAGGAGAGGGAGAGCAAGAGAGAGAGAGAGAGAGAGCACACACGAGAGAGAGAGAGAGAGAGAGAGAGCCGAGAGAGAGAGCAAGAGAAGAGAGAGAGAGAGAGAGAGGCAACACGAGAGAGAGAGAGAGAGCTGAATGAGAACGAGAGAGAGAGAGAGAGAGGAGGGAGAGAGAGAGAGAGAGAGAGAGGGGGTCACATTACAGTGGAGTCAGCTGTCTTAACAGTTGCTTGTGTACTGCAAACCCACCAGGCGGCACACTGGTTGTCACGCGAATTGTTCCCTTGTCGTGGCTCTGTCTGTACATTAGTTTGAAGATGAAGTCACGATTATGGTAAGGGGCGTTACATTCTGACAAGTGCTTGCGGTGTTTGGCCAATCACAAAGCACTGGGCCAGCTGGCCAATCAGAGTAGACTGCGATTGTCGGAAGGAGGGACTTGTAGAAAACAAAGCGTTTGAGAGGAGGCGGGGGATAGAGGACCTACAATAATGTACAGTAATTGAAAAATAAATGTGTTTTTTTGAACATTAAAGCATGTCAAAATATTCTGTTACACCAAATACACCAAATAATGTATTAAAAAGCATATTGACCCCTTTAAATAAAACCTGTTCTCTAACAAACACTTTTATTTACTCTTGATTTTGGGGTCTTTCTTGAGTAAAATTGAGTGTTTTAATACAGTTTAGCCTTTCAAAGCAAAATATACATTATTGTTTGGGGCCAGTAATTAAATTAAATTCTTTAAAAAAATCTTAGCCCAAATTTTCAAACAGTAGTGTATAATAAAGAATAGAAGAAACAGAGTAAAACAGACTCAATTACATTACATAATTATATTAATTTCATGCTTGCATAACTTGCATCATAACACTAATACTGTACTGTATTCTGTTTGGAGAAATGCTGCTATATTTCCCCATGAACAGCTAAAAGAATAGAATAGAATAGAATAACATAGCATATAATAGAATAGAACAGAATAGAATGCCTTTTTAACACAAAACTATAAAATCAGGTGGTGAAATGGATGGAACTGAGCATGAATAATGTAAGACATTTGTAGATTAATAATTGATTTTGTTCTCAAGAAGGCTGAAATAATAGAATTTGGATTA
This sequence comes from Sinocyclocheilus anophthalmus, assembly GCA_018155175.1. Classification (NCBI taxonomy): domain Eukaryota; kingdom Metazoa; phylum Chordata; class Actinopteri; order Cypriniformes; family Cyprinidae; genus Sinocyclocheilus; species Sinocyclocheilus anophthalmus. The sequence continues at coordinate 28,245 of JADLZN010002219.1, read as the reverse complement.
CATAAAAACCCACCATAATGTTTTAATAAAACGTCTTTTTTAATATGCTCAATTCCTGTTTGTGACCATTAACCATACAACTTAATAAAATGCAATAAAGCCATTTTGTTTTCATAAGGGTCTAATTAAAAACTGCAATTACATTTTCACATTACAGTGCACTGATCTACACACATACCTGCCACTGTAAAGGCAAACTCAGCCCCACAGGCACCACGATCAGACCAACCACTTTACCTCATTAATAATAAACCTGCCACAGCGCACACCATCTCAATCACCACGGTAAATCCTGCAATTATCCTCATTTACATCAGGATACACCACACCATATTTACAACCTGATCAGGATTTAAAAAGCTTCTTTAAACCATTAAGACGATATCTATCTGTGTCTCAGAGCAGCATTAACAGATGAGAGGGAAGTGATCAGGCCCCTGCTGTTTCCTCAGGTCTGTGTCTTAGCAAAACCCTTCTGGAATTCCAGCAGACTTCCCTCTCACTATAAACTGGGACAGCATTCCCCTCATCAAACATTTATCCAGAACCCACACTAATGCATACAGACAACTCCAGCTCTCGTCTCTCATCCTCAAGATTGTTGTGCTCACATTCATGCCACTTTGGCTGAGGATAATGATGATGGTGATAGAGAACAGAAATGGGATGGATAAGGTGATGGAAATCTTGTAAAATTCATTTGCACATGCACGAACAGTGTTGGTGAGTAAAACTAATTGAAAATAAAGACAGTCTTCTTCTGTGGAACACAAAAGAAAATTATTTTGAAATGTGGCCATACCGTGAAAGTCAGTGGGGTTCTGTCTTTGTTTGATTATGAAAGCTGATTTTCATAATATAGTCTAAAAAGATATATTTTTTGTTCCGCAGAAGAGAGAATGTCAGAAGACCTCATTTTCATTTTTGGGCAAACTATCCCTACTTTAAATTATGTGTAGCTTGTAGCACAACAAACTATAGTTTTTTCAGGCACTGGTAAATTTTGAGATTGTGGGCTATTTTGCATCCATAAGTGCTCTTCATTTAGGTGGAGCGTGTGTAAGGCTGGACAAGCCTTAGCCTTCCCCTGGCCACGTGTCGGAAATTAACGAGGTCTTGGGGCAAAAATTCCACCAAATTCCACCTTATGAATGCAATGGCCAATTACAGGCGATCTGATTAGTCATCACTAAAACACTGGAGTTTATTCAGCAAGTGCTCACTGACAAAATTCTGCACTCTCGCGACTTCTATCATCATAAACAACAAAGTGCAGATGTATGGTGTAAGAGATTCATTTTACATTGTAGACAGCTTCATTGATTATAACTTTTTTAGAGTGTTTAAACTTGCGTTAGATTGAAGTCAAAGATGATGTTTTTTGATCATGTAAATGTTCTTTGCCTGCTTTCTGTGTATTATTTATTCGCTGTTTTATAACCATAAAAATATAATCATTATAATTAGTAAATTATAATCATTTTTATTAAATTGTGATCAGGTTAGATACAAATTCAGTCATATGCTATTAAAAATATGTTATGACACCCAAATATCTGGTACTTGAAGTTGCCTAAAAAGGTTTATGATGTGCTGACATTAGGATACTTTCACCCTTACCCGGGAGTGGTTGAACCCTCCGCCCATGTTGACTGAAAACACTGAAAATAACATTTAAGTGTTAGTTACGACTAGGTGCATCTGCTAGATACAAGCATATTTTAAATCTCAAAATATTTTTTCTCCTGCACGAGCAGAAATGTCCACTTCAGTAGCACTAAAGACACAAGATGAAGTTAACAGCAGGGTTGTTCATTCATCTGATTAATGTAATATTTATTTGTAAAAATATGGTAATGTGATATATATATATATATACAGTGGGGTACGGAAGGTATTCAGACCCCCTTAAAATTTTCACTCTTTGTTCTATTGCAGCCATTTGCTAAAATCATTAAGTTCATTTTTTTTTCCTCATTAAGTACACACAGCACCCCATATTGACAAAAAAACACAGAATTGTTGACATTTTTGCAGATTTATTAAAAAAGAAAAACTGAAATATCACATGGTCCTAAGTATTCAGACCCTTTGCTCAGTATTTAGTAGAAGCACCCTTTTGATCTAATACAGCCATGAGTCTTTTTGGGAAAGATGCAACAAGTTTTTCACACCTGGATTTGGGGACATTCCTCCTTGCAGATCCTCTCCAGTTCTGTCAGGTTGGATGGTAAACGTTGGTTGACAGCCATTTTTAGGTCTCTCCAGAGATCCTCAATTGGGTTTAAGTCAGGGCTCTGGCTGGGCCACTCAAGGACATTCACAGAGTTGTCTTTAAGCCACTCTTGCTGTGTGTTTAGGTTCATTGTCTTGTTGGAAGGTAAACCTTCGGCCGAGTCTGAGGTCCTGAGCACTCTTGAGAAGGTTTTCGTCCAGGATATCCCTGTACTTGGCGCATTCATCTTTCCCTCTATTGCAACCAGTCATCCTGTCCCTGCAGCTAAAAAACACCCCCACAGCATGATGCTGCCACCACCATGCTTCACTGTTGGGACTGTATTGGACAGGTTATGAGCAGTGCCTGGTTGTCTCCACACATACCGCTTAGAATTAAGGCCAAACAGTTCTATCTTGGTCTCATCAGACCAGAGAATCTATTTCTCACCATCTTGGAGTCCTTCAGGTGTTTTTTAGCCTTGCACTGAGGAGAGGCTTCCGTCGGGCCACTCTGCCATAAAGCCCCGACTGGTGGAGGGCTGCAGTGATGGTTGACTTTCTACAACTTTCTCCCATCTCCCGACTGCATCTCTGGAGCTCAGCCACAGTGATCTTTGGGTTCTTCTTTACTCTCTCACCAAGGCTCTTCTCCCCCGACAGCTCAGTTTGGCCGGACGGCCAGCTTCTGGTCATCCCAAACGTCTTCCATATAAGGATTATGGAGGCCACTGTGCTCTTAGGAAACCTTAAGTGCAGCAGAAATTTTTTTGTAAACCTTGCCCAGATCTGTGCCTTGCCACAATTCTATCTCTGAGCCCTTCAGGCAGTTCCTTTGACCTCATAAATCTCATTTGCTCTGACATGCACTGTGAGCTGTAAGGTCTTATATAGACAGGTGTGAGGCTTTCCTAATCAAGTCCAATCAGTATAATCAAACACAGCTGGACTCAAATGAAGGTGTAGAACCATCGCAAGGATGATCAGAAGAAAGGGACAGCACCTGAGTTAAATATATGAGTGTCACAGCAAAGGGTCTGAATATTTAGTACCATGTGATATTTCAGTTTTGCTTTTTTAATAAATTTGCAAAAATGTCAATAATTCTGTGTTTTTCTGTCAATATGGGGTGCTGTGTGTACATTAATGAGGAAAAAAAATGAACTTAAATGATTTTAGCAAATGGCTGCAATATAACAAAGAGTGAAAAATTTAAGGGGGTATGAATACTTTCTGTACCCACTGTATAAATATATATATATATATATACACATCGCCAGATTATATTATATTTATATACAGGTGAATTCAATAAATTAGAATGTTGTGGAAAAGTTCATTAATTTCAGTAATTAAACTCAAATTGTGAAAATCGTGTATTAAATAAACTACTTCAGTATGTGTGCATTGAATTTAAGTCTTTGGTTCTTTTAATTGTGCTGATTTTGGCTCACATTTAACAAAAACCACCAATTCACTATCTCAACAAAATAGAACATGATGACATCCCAATCAGCTAATCAACTCAAAACACAAATAGGTCTCTCAGTTCAAAATGGTCTCTCAGTTTGGTTCAAAAGGCTACACAATCATGGGGAAGACTTCTGATCCGACAGTTGTCCAGAAGACAATCATTGAAACACTTCACAAGGAGGGTAAGCCACAAACATTCATTGCCAAAGAAGCTGGCTGTTCACAGAGTGCTGTATCCAAGCATGTTAACAGAAAGTTGAGTGGAAGGGAAAAGTGTGGAAGGAAAAGATGCACAACCATTTTTTGGATTGTCAAGCAAAATCGATTCAAGAATTTGAGTGAACTTCACAAGGAATGGACTGAGGCTGGGGTCAAGGCATCAAGACCACCACACACAGATGTGTCAAGGATTTTGGCTACAGTTGTCGTATTCCTCTGTTAAGCCACTCCTGAACCACAGACAACATCAGAGGCGTCTTACCTGGGCTAAGAAGAAGAAGAACTGGACTGTTGCCCAGTGGTCCAAAGTCCTCTTTTCAGATGAGAGCAAGTTTTGTATTTCATTTGGAAACCAAGGTCCTAGAGTCTGGAGGAAGGGTTGGAGAAGCTCATAGCCCAAGTTGCTTGAAGTCCAGTGTTAAGTTTCCACAGTCTGTGATGATTTGGGGTGTAATGTCATCTGCTGGTGTTGGTCCATTGTGTTTTTTGAAAACCAAGTCACTGCACCCGTTTACCAAGAAATTGTGGAGCACTTCATGCATCCTTCTGCTGACCAGCTTTTTGAAGTTGCTGATTTCATTTTCCAGCAGGATTTGGCACCTGCCCACACTGCCAAAAGCACCAAAAGTTGGTTAAATGACCATGGTGTTGGTGTGCTTGACTGGCCAGCAAACTCACCAGACCTGAACCCCACAGAGAATCTATGGGGTATTGTCAAGAGGAAAATCCGAAACAAGAGAGACCAAAAAAGATAGTGAGATAGTGAATTGGTGGGTTTTTGTTAAATGTGAGCCAAAATCATCACAATTAAAAGAACCAAAGACTTAAACTACTTCAGTCTGTGTGCATTGAATTATTTAATACACAAGTTTCACAATTTGAGTTGAATTACTGAAAAACATGAACTTTTCCATGACATTCTATTTTATTGAGATGCACCTGTAAATACAATACAAGTGTACAGCAAAATGAGTCACCCCCTCTGATTAAATATAAAAGATGCATTTTCTTAATGATCACAAATATAATTCATGGAAAGATGGCAAAATTTAAACATATTAAACATATACTTAATAAAAACAGCAAAATGTATGCCAATATTTTCTGTAAGATAAGTAAAATAGCCAATTTTGTTTAAATGAAGGATTGCAAAAATGAGTACACCCTAGATTTAATTCAACAAAGTATAATATTCTAGTACTTAGTATGTCCTCCATAACTCTAAGTACACTGCTCTGACACTTCTTGGCACTGAGTGTACAAGTTCATGACAAATTTTCAAATCTGTCCTGTTTAACTCTTAAATGCCGGGTCTTTAATGGGGTGTTTTGCTCAGCTCGTCTCTACAGAATCTCTCACAGCAGCTCAAGAGTGTTAAGATTGAGTGAAATGCATGTCCACTGAAGGATTTTCACCTCAGGAGAATGAATATCTTCATTGTCATGTTGAAAAAAATGCCCAAAAATGCAGGGAATGAGAAGAGGGTAGCACCTTCAGTTTCAGATTTTTGTATTACATCACACAGCGGTGTGTGAATTCATGCCAGCATTGATAAAGTACAACTCCCTCACACCTCCAGCACTCATACATCCCTATAGAAGAGCTTTACTACCACTGAATGCCACTGTGAGAACCAGGCACTTCTCTCTATACTCCTCCTCTAGCAACACCAGAACATTTTGGATGCTGTTAGATCCGAAATGATTGAATTGGTCTCATGAGACCAGAGTATGGATTCCCAGAAGTCTATATTTTGTAAATATGGGTCTTGGAAAAAGCCAAGTGTGTTTATTGTGCTTTGGCTACAGTAGGTAACTTTAGTGGTGACAACAACCATGCATGTCACTTCTGCATGCTGCGTCATACTCTGTGAGATAAAGTGTCACTCTTTTCACAGCTTTTGCCGGCTCTGAGACACTTTCCACAGTGTTTCTCCTGCTCTTTTTCTAGCAAAAACTCACTTATCACTAAATGAAAGCTTAAAGTGAAAACCCGAATATTTCAGGAGCCTTATCACAAGTCCATAGTTTTTGAATGTCGGTGCTACTTCTGCTATATTTTCACACTTAAAACAATAATTTGGTATTCCTCTTGTACCATTGTCCTCTTTTATGCTAAGAAATAAATCTCCTCTCTCAAGTGGTTTCATTGTTGTCAGCATTAATTCTGAGTATGATTCAGTGGGCCATATAACAATTAATTATCAAGAAATTACTTCCCTTTAACAGTTTTGGTTCAACATACAACAGGTAAGATCAATACTTGCCTTAACCTTACACAATCAATTTTTTGTTTTTGTTTTATTTAGTAACTTTCAGGAGAGTGTACTCATTTTTGCACCCCACCAACATTTTATCCTTTGCTCAGCCCATTGTATTCCTGAATACTTTAACTCTTCTTTGGTAATGATCAAGCAGATTGCATGGAATACAATATCTCCCTCTCAAACAACAGAACGAGTCAGTAGCCCAGAGTAAGGTCGCGCCTTTGCTTAGTCTCAGCGGGGGTTGTCTCCCATTATGCTGTTTGCCCTGTGTATGGATGGTGTGCCCAACTTTTTCTGCTTGAGTCAAAAGCAGGCAGTCCCAAACGCAAACTGTAAATCCCAGGTTTCATGAACTTCCCGATTTCCGTTCTCCGAAATGGTGCATATGTCACTGAGATAACGGCACTCAGACTGTGCACACTTCAGCACATATTTTAATACAATCAACTGGGAACTGTAACCCCAAAAAAGAATTGACTAGTGCCTTTAAAACAATTTGACGCTCAGGTGATAATCTGTAGGGTCCAAATTTTACGACTAGATATCGGAGGGTCAGTGCAAAACCCTGAACGAAAAAATAGCTGAACAGAGCACCCCAAGCACTATGCAACCATTTCCCAAAAGGACAGAAACCCACAAAGAACAGAAATCTGAACATTGAAAACTGTTAGTTACATTTTTCTTTTTGGGATGTCACTTTTTATCAAGTCAGAAAATATTGTCAACATCCATCCATACACAGTGCACAGCATAAATGAGTACACCCCCTCTGAAACTTAACAAATTCAGCAATTACTCTTTGCTAATTACTCTTTTATGTTTTTTTAGAGATATAATATTCCAGCAAGTCTGCTTGATCAGTTACCAAAGAAGAATGTTAAAAGTATTCATGAAAATACAATTTTCTTATCAAAGTGATAAAATTTTGTGTTGCAAAAATGAGTACACCCTCCTGAAAGTTACTAAATAAAACTAAAAAAAAAAAAACAATTCTGGTGTAAGGTTAAGGCAAGTATTGATCAACAGGTAAGTATGTTGAACCAAAACTGTTAAAGGTAAGTAATTTCTTGATAATTAAGTGATATATGGCCCACTGAATCATACTCAGACTTAATGCTGACAACAATGAAACCACTTGAGAGAGGAGATTTATTTCTTAGCATAAAAGAGGACAATGGTTCAAGAGGAATACCAAATTATTGTTTTAAGAGTGAAAATATAGCAGAAGTAGCACCAAAATTCAAAAACAATGGACTTGTGATAAAGCTCCTGAAATAATCAGGTCTTCACTTCAAGTTTTCATTTAGTGATAAGTGAGTTTTTGCTAGAAAAAGAGCAGGAGAAACACTGTGGAAAGTGTCTCAGAGCCGGCAAAAGCTGTGAAAAGAGTGACACTTTATCTCACAGAGTAAGATGCAGCATGCAGAAGTGACGTGCATGGTTGTTTATCCACACCAGAACTACTGACTGTAGTCAAAGCACAATAAACTAATTTAGCTTTTTCCAAGGCCCATATTAACAAAATATAGACTTCTGGGAATCCAAACTCTGGTCTCATGAGACCAATTCAATAATTTCAGATCTAACAGCATCCAAAATGTTATGGTGTTGCTAGAGGAGGAGTACAGAGAGAAGCAGCCCCCGAACCCCCAGGGACTCCCACTCACACCACCCCCCGACCCCAGGCCAGGCACGCGCCCCGGTTAGTCCTTCAGTAAAGCTTCTTCGAAAAGGAGTGTATGAGTGGAAAGGTGGTGAGAGAGTAGTACTTTATCAACGCTGTCATGAATTCACACACCACTGTGTGATGTAATACAAAAACTGAAAGAAGATGCTACCCCCTCCCATCATTCCCTGCATTTTTTGGCAGTTTTTTAAACAGCATGCAATGAAAGATATTCATTCCCTGAGGTTGAAAATCCTTCACGTGGACAGTGTATTTCACTCAATCTTAACACTCTCTGAGCTGCTGTGAGAGATTCTGTAGAGACAAGCAGAGCAGCACTCCCCATTAAAGACCAGAGCATTCAAGGCGGAGGTTAAACAGACAGATTGTGAAAATTTGTCAGAACTGGTACATCAGTGCCAAAGACGTGTCAGAGAGTGTACTTCGAGTAGGAGAGGGACCTATTAAGTTTATAGAATATTACACTTGTGAATTAAACTCTAGGTTGTACTCATTCGCAATCCTCATTTAAACAAATTGCTTGTTTTCTTTTACATATATTAATGGCCTGTATTTCTATGTTTTTCTTAAGAATGTGTAAAAAAACTATTAAATGTTGCCATTCTGTCTATGAATTATTTGTGATCATAAGAAAAATGCATCTTTTATATTTAATCATGAGGGGGTGCTGTATCATTCTGCTGACACTAATAAATATATACAGGTGCATCTCAATAAATTAGAATGTCATGGGAAAAGTTCATTTATTTCAGTAATTAAACTAAAATTAAAACTCGTGCATTAAATAAATTCAATGCACACAGACTGAAATAGTTTAAGTCTTTGGTTCTTTTAATTGGGATTTTGGCTCACATTTAACAAAAACCAATTCAATATCTCACTATCTTTTTTGGTCTCTTGTTTCTCATTTCCTCTTGACAATACCCCATAGATAATCTATGGTGAATCAGGTCTGGTGAGTTTGCTGGCCAGTCAAGCACACAACACCATGGTCATTTAACCAACTTTTGGTGCTTTTGGCAGTGTGGGCAGGTGCCAAATCCTGCTGGAAAATGAAATCAGCATCTTCAAAAAGCTGGTCAGCAGAAGGAAGCATGAAGTGCTCCAAAATTATTTGGTAAACGGGTGCAGTGACGTTGGTTTTCAAAAAACACAATGGACCAAACACCAGCAGATGACATTGCACCCCAAATCATCACAGACTGTGGAAACTTAACACTGGACTTCAAGCAACTTGGGCTATGAGCTTCTCCACCCTTCCTCCAGACTCTAGGACCTTGGTTTCCAATGAAATACAAAACTTGCTCTCATCTGAAAAAGAGGACTTTGGACCACTGGGCAACAGTCAGTTCTTCTTCTACTTAGCCCAGGTAACGCCTCTGACGTTGTCTGTGGTTCAGGAGTGGCTTAACAAGAGGAATACGACAACTGTAGCCAAATTCCTTGACACGTCTGTGTGTGGTGGCTCTTGATGCCTTGACCCCAGCCCATTCCTTGTGAATTTCACTCAAATACTTGAATCGATTTTTTGCTTGACAATCCAAAAAAAGGTTGTGCCTCTTCCGTCCACACTTTTCCCTTCCACTTAACTTTCTGTTAACATGCTTGGATTCAGCACTCTGTTAACAGCCAGCTTCTTTGGCAATTAATTTTTGTGGCTTACCCTCCTTGTGGAGGGTGTTAATGATTGTCTTCTGGACAATTGTCAGATCAGTAGTCTTCCCCATGATTATGTAGCCTATTAAACCAAACTGAGAGACCATTTTGAAGGCGCAGGAAATCTTGCAGGTGTTGAGTTGATTAGCTGATTGGCATGTCACCATATTCTAATTTGTTGAGATAGTGAATTGGTGGGTTTTTGTTAAATGTGAGCCAAAATCATCACAATTAAAAGAACCAAAGACTTAAACTACTTCAGTCTGTGTGCATTGAATTTATTTAATACACGAGTTTCACAATTTGAGTTTGAATTACTGAAATAAATGAACTTTAACACCACATTCTAATTTATTGAGATGCACATGTATATATACTATACATATAATATGGCGATGTGCATATAGTATTGTGTGTATATATATATATATATAGTGGGTACAGAAAGTATTCAGACCCCTTAAATTTTTCACTCTTTGTGATATTGCAGCCATTTGCTAAAATCATTTAAGTTCATTTTTTCCCTCAATGTACACACAGCACACCATATTGACAGAAAAAACACAGAATTGTTGACATTTATGCAGATTTATAAAAAAAAAACTGAACTATCATATGGTCCTAAGTATTCAGACCCTTTGCTGTGACACTATATATGTAACTCAGGTGCTGTCCATTTCTTCCAATCATCCTTGAGATGGTTCTACACCTAAATTTGAGTCCAGATGTGTTTGATTATACTGATTGGAATTGATTAGGAAAGCAACACACCTGTCTATATAAGACCTTACAGCTCACAGTGCATTGTCAGAGCAAATGAGAATCATGAGGTCAAGGAACTGCCTGAAGAGCTCAGAGACAGAAATGTGGCAAGGCACAGATCTGGCCAAGGTTACAAAAAAAGTTCTGCTACACTTAAGGTTCCTAAGAGCACAGTGACCTCCATAATCCATAAATGGAAGACGTTTTGGGACGACCAGAACCCTTCCTAGAAATGGCCGTCCAGCCAAACTGAGCTATCGGGGGAGAAGAGGCTTGGTGAGAGAGGTAAAGAAGAACCCAAAAGATCACTGTGGCTGAGCTCCAGAGTTGCAGTCGGGAGATGGGAGAAAGTTGTCAACCATCACTGCAGCCCTCCACCCGTTGGGGCTTTATGGCAGAGGGGCCGACGGAAGCCTCTCCTCAGTGCAAGGCTAAAAAACACCTGAAGGACTCCAGCTTGTGAGACTACGTTCGGTGGTCTGATGCGCCCAGCTAGCCTTTGGCCTCTTCCTCCAGCGGTCGTGTGGCGCCCCCGGCCGGTCCTCCCGGTCCACTCGTCCAACAAACCCCCAACAACGAAAGAACCGCATTGTGGTCGGCCGCACCATGCTGATGGGGGTGTTTTCCGCTGCCCCACTTACCCTCAAACGGACCACACAGGAGAGCAAACCCCCGCCCTCCCACAACACCACCGGGAGAAACTTTGCCCACTCCCACGAACAGAAGGCACCCCCATCCACTAATGCCCCCATGTGCCCTCTTCCGGGACCCCGGACCCTCAACGGAGCAGTAAGGCCCAGCCCACCATTCCTTGCCACCACACCAGTGCCCTCCACGGGACCCCTCCAACGACGGCAGGGCCCCCCCAGCCACAGCGCCGCCCACAAAAACCGGACAGACACCCTTCCCCCCCCCGTCCCCCCTGCGCTTCCGTCGAGGCCCGGCAAGCCCATGCGATTCGTTCACCCGACCGGTGAGTGGCCGTCAAACACCACCTCCCCCTCCTGGCCTCCACAGCATCCTTGCCCGGCCCACCCGCGCCGAGCACACATACACTACACACATTAAACACACCAACAAAATAAATGCCCAGCCACACTGATGCAGTGATGGCCGCGCCCAACACTCAACACACCCACAACGAGAAACTGTCCACCAAACCAACGGGTCACCTTCCCCCATCCCTACCCCCATGAAAAAAGTGGCGAGCGAAAGCTCTGCACCACAGGGACCACGGCAGCCAGAGGATCCCCCATCCCAAAGGGTATGTGCCAACCGCTCAACCTTGTGGCCTCTTTCCCCACCAAGCCCGTAAGAGTCGAAGGAGAGAACTGATTCAAGGCAAATACAAGATCAAAAGGCCGGGCACCCCGACTACTCAACTCGCGCAAAGGGTAAACACACCCAACTCTGACTACTAGGCCCCATGTGTCTTCACCGTTTTCCCTTTACTTCATCCATACTGCCCAACACTGTCACCCCCCTTCTGTGTTTTCGGTATAAACTCTGGGGTGCCTGCGCTCTCTTGTGACATTAAATCGAAGGCAAAAAAACAAATGAACGTCAATGATTTAGGCAATGGCTGCAATATCAAAAGAGTGAACTTTAAGGGGTCTGAATACTTCCGTTACCCAAGGATATCTTATATTATCAATTACCAGATTATTTACAACACTAAAATTACATTATCACGTGACAACACTGACACACCAAAAAACCCTGCTGTTTAAAACCTCAGCTTTGTGTATGAGGCTATGAAGGTGGAATTCTGGCTCAGTGAAGGAGAAAAAAAATAATTGTTGCAGAAATTGAAAAAATATGCAGGTGATTTTACAGATGCCAATGATATAAAATAACACACATTAACATGGTGTAGTTTCAGTGTCCATTCAACATAGCGGATGGTAAACCAATCCAGGGTAAGGCGTGAAAGATCATAAATGTAGCACGCACCTCTAAACATTTTTCCATTACACGGACCACTCAAAGTACAGATATTGGCGGCTAGTGTCATAACCAATTGTAATAGCATATGACTGCCTTTGTATCTAAACACCGGCACGAGCAAAACCCATTCATAAAAATGCATTATAATATATAATTAATAATGATACATTTCGGTTCTAAAAACGCGAATAACTCACTACCCCAGGACAGCAGGCAAAGAACATTGCCATGATGCAAAAAAACACGACACTTTGACTTCAAGCGAAAGAAGTTTAACAAACACTCTAAAAACGTTATAATCAATGAAGCTGTCTACAATGTAAAATGAATCTCTTACACCATACATCTGCACTTTGTTGTTTATGATAAGACAGTCGCGAGAATGCAGACATTGTCCAGTGAGCACTTGCATGCATAAAACTCCATGTTTAAATTGCAAGACTAATCAGACGCCTGTAATGGCCATTGAATTATAAGTGTTGGAATTTGGTGGAATAGTGCCCCCAGACTCGTTAATGTTTCCGGACCACGGGGCCAGCGGGAAGCTTAGGTTGTCCGCCTTCCACCCGTCCCACCTAAATGAAGGCCCTGATGGCACACCGAAAACACAAAGTTAACAGAAAGCCACAAGTCTCCATAACAGTGGTAAACAACACAAAGTGACCGGAAAAGACCATAGACAGGAGAGAAGGTGTGATGAGATACCAAACAGGTTTATAAACATGAAATGTGTAAAAGCAAACGAGCGAAGGGATAGTTTGCCCAAAAATGAAAATGAGGTCTTCTGACATTCTCTCTTCTGCGGAACAAAAAATATATCTTTTTAGACTATATTATGAAAATCAGCTTTCATAATCAAACAAAGACAGAACCCCACTGACTTTCACGGTATGGCCACATTTCAAAATAATTTTCTTTTGTGTTCCACAGAAGAAAGAATTCTTATTTTTTTTTTCAAGTAGTACTCACCAACACTGGTTCGGCATGCAAATGATCTTAAAAGATTCCATAACCTATTAATCCTATTCTGTTCTATTCACCACATCATTGTCCTCAGCTGAGTGGCAGAATGGGAGCACAACAAATCTTGAGGATGGAGACGAGAGCTGGAGTTGTCTGTATGCATTAGTGTGGGTTCTGGATAAATGTTTGATGAGGGGAATGCTGTCCCAGTTTATAGTGAGAGGGAAGTCTGCTGGAATTCCAGAAGGGTTTTGCTAAGACACAGACCTGAGGAAACAGCAGGGGCCTGATCACTTCCCTCTCATCTGTTAATGCTGCTCTGAGACACAGATAGATATCGTCTTAATGGTTTAAAGAAGCTTTTTAAATCCTGATCAGGTTGTAAATATGGTGTGGTGTATCCTGATGTAAATGAGGATAATTGCAGGATTTACCGTGGTGATTGAGATGGTGTGCGCTGTGGCAGGTTTATTATTAATGAGGTAAAGTGGTTGGTCTGATCGTGGTGCCTGTGGGGCTGAGTTTGCCTTTACAGTGGCAGGTATGTGTGTAGATCAGTGCACTGTAATGTGAAAATGTAATTGCAGTTTTTAATTAGACCCTTATGAAAACAAAATGGCTTTATTGCATTTTATTAAGTTGTATGGTTAATGGTCACAAACAGGAATTGAGCATATTAAAAAAGACGTTTTATTAAAACATTATGGTGGGTTTTTATGTAATCCAAATTCTATTATTTCAGCCTTCTTGAGAACAAAATCAATTATTAATCTACAAATGTCTTACATTATTCATGCTCAGTTCCATCCATTTCACCACCTGATTTTATAGTTTTGTGTTAAAAAGGCATTCTATTCTGTTCTATTCTATTCTATGCTATGTTATTCTATTCTATTCTATTCTTTTAGCTGTTCATGGGGAAATATAGCAGCATTTCTCCAAACAGAATACAGTACAGTATTAGTGTTATGATGCAAGTTATGCAAGCATGAAATTAATATAATTATGTAATGTAATTGAGTCTGTTTTACTCTGTTTCTTCTATTCTTTATTATACACTACTGTTTGAAAATTTGGGCTAAGATTTTTTTAAAGAATTTAATTTAATTACTGGCCCCAAACAATAATGTATATTTTGCTTTGAAAGGCTAAACTGTATTAAAACACTCAATTTTACTCAAGAAAGACCCCAAAATCAAGAGTAAATAAAAGTGTTATATTTAGATAAACAGGTTTTATTAAAGGGGTCAAGATGCTTTTTAAATATCATTTATTTGGTGTATTGTGTAACAGAATATGTGACATGCTTTAATGTTCAAAAACACATTATCTTTCAAATAATGTACATGATTGTAGGTCCTCTATGCCCCACCTCACTCAAACGCTTCATTTTCTACAAAGCCCCTCCTTCCGACAAGCGCAGTCTGCTCAGATTGGCCAGCTGACCCAGTGCATTGTGATTGGCCGAACACCGAAGCACTCGTCGGAAATGTAACGCCCATTACCATAATCGTGAGCTTCATCTTTCAAAAATAAATGTAAAGACAGAGCCCGAAAAAGGAACAGAGTCACGTGACAGACACAGAGATGAAGCTGGTCTGGGTTGCAGTACACAAGCACGGTTAAAACAGCCTGACTTACACTGTGATGTGCCCCTTATCAATATCTCTCTCTCTCTCTCTCTCTCTAGCTTCTCCTCTCTCTCTCTCTATCTCTCTTCGTGTGTGGCTATCTCTCTCTCCTCTCTCTCTTGTGCTTCTCTCTCTCTCTCTCTATCTCTCTCTCTCTCGCGAATAGTTAAGTGGTGCTCTTCTCTCCCTCTCGCTTTGCTCCCCTCTCGCTCGATCGCGCACACACACACACGTGCGGAAAAATATGCATTTGAACAGCAATAGCAAGTACTTAAACTAATAACAAAACTGTAGCTGATTCAGAAGCGCTAGATTGTCATAGCAAAGTCAGAATTATCTCTTCTCCTAGGTTCACGAAACGGTCGTCATAAAAATGCATTGCTGTTCTGTTGTAAGAAAATCTTAAAGATTCCTAAATGCATCTAATTCCAGAAGGCCAAATAAAGTGCTTTAGCTTTCACCTAGAAACACACAGCGTCACCCTGACATGGCTGCTTCAACACTAAACTGCGGTTACTGAAACCACGCCTTCCTTCTTTGCGTGAACATTTGGGCAGTGATATGCAAATCTTCCCACATCGTGACAAAGACATGTGGGGGCGTGTTAGAACGAGCAATTTTAGGGGGGCGTGGCAGAGTCTTAACTTTGATAAGAATATCTCTTTGGTTTTGAGACTATAGTCTTTGCAACTTCAGGGATCTTATCTATGCACAATCAGCCTGTAACACTCCAAAAGAGAAAGGAAAAACTTGAAATCGCATCATATGACCCCTTTAAAGCCCCTTTCCTTTTTCTTCATGGCTGGTAATATACTAAAAAAAATGAATAGTCTATTATTTTTACTGCTTATTTCAGAAAGTTCTTACACTAAAAACAAATGACTGCTGAACATAAAAGGAATGTTTGAACTCTTGATTTAGTTGTGAGTTGTATTTACCTTAACCAGAGCTCTACGTGGTTTGAGCGTGTCAGCATGCTGGTGATTCTGCTGAACTGCGTCACGCTCGGCATGTTCCAGCCCTGCCAAGACCTGGAGTGCAACACTGACAGGTGCAGCATCCTGCAGGTAACACACACTTACATAACACTCATGGATTGATTAACTAAAGACTTTAATCTCTGTGATTCCTTGATTTTACCTTGATTGACTTGGTTGGGGAAAAGCATTTAAAGACAAAAGCATACAAGTAAACATACACCCAGTGGCCTGAAGAATTAGACATTTAAGCCACATTTAAAATGTTCTATTGGATTAACAAAATAAAAACAAAATATCAAACTAAGTGGTATTTGCATAATTATAGCAGAAATGCACATTTCAAGCAAAAAATAAATAAAACATTAGAATGCTGCAGTGATGATGTATTTTTGTATTTTATCTCACAGTTCTGAGTTTATATTTTGCAATTCGGAGTTAATTTGCAATGATAATAAAAATTAAACTGTTTCTTGTTTTCCCATGGGGGAAACTAAGTTCACATCACCCTGGTTCCCTCGACAAAAACCCAAAAGGATTTTTCCATTGGCTTTTGAATTACTCCAGAAAATAGGCTTTGTGACCAACAAAAGTTTATGATTCTTTTATGTTTTGGTTATCATTATAATCTTTACAAATGAACACAACTTTTACAAATTTTGAAGCCTAAATACAATCACCAGAATAAAAAGTTTAAATATTATCTTAAATATTAAGATTATATTATTATACTAATCCGTTTTTGACAGAAACCCTCAAAGACACCGGAAGCATCAGCCCCAGACTCCAGAAAAATACCGCATCTCTAATCTCTCCATAAACTTGCACTAACCGTGGATTTGACTAATAAGGGAAAAAAAAAAAAAAAAAACGGAACGTGCTAACACAGGCGATTTTCAAGTCCGGACAGAGATTGTCTTGAAATTTATTTGTGAAGGCGATGAAATTTCTACACAAGCGCTGCTTTAAATGAGATCAATTAGGAGATGAAACCTGTGGTTGCTCTGCTAGGACACCTGTGGGAACTTGAGGGGAACTGACTTCAAACATCCGCTAATACCACCTTGGGATCAGTTAGTTGAAAGCAAATGATAAAAAATGGTTTAGAAAAGTGAACTTAGATCATTTATTTGCATAAGCCACTTGCATAGATATTTTATGAAATTAATTCATTTTTAGGTGTTCAAACGTCTCAAATATTTTCTGCATCCACTGAAGCATTTTCAGACATTTGCTGTTAAAAAAAATCCCCAAAAAGTTACACAAACTAAATTAACCATAATATTAAAGTAGACCTTTCACCTAAGATAAAACTAAAGATATTTTGTTAGTCAATGTTTCATTTAATTTACTTACGGCAGCTAAAGTCAACGGTTTATTGTGATGTCTTTTTAAAATATGATTAATATTATTCTGTTGTGTACTAACAATACAGATTTTCAATAGACTAATATAAAAATGTCACTTAAAGTAGATCACTATAATATTTTTTTGGCTTTTTACAACTTCATTTGTAATATGAAAGTATAATTTTCACATAGGAAAAACTAAAAAAAATATTTAAATTGGAAGTGTTATTTGCTTTTAGGCAAACTAAATGAAACAGGATTAAAACTGCACTTTAAATGAAAGGACACTGCTGTTTCACTTTTTTAGTGTAATGTATTCATGAGAAATCTGTGGTTCTTCTCTCCACAGGCCTTCGATGACTTCATCTTTGCATTCTTTGCTGTGGAGATGGTGGTTAAAATGGTGGCCTTGGGTATATTTGGTCCGAAATGTTACCTTGGCGACACCTGGAACCGCCTTGACCTCTTTATCGTCATGGCTGGGTGAGTGACAAATCACAAAGCTGAGAGTGCCACGCTCCGAAATCTAAAACGTCAACTATTAGTGTGTGATTCCTAGAATTTCATGAGTCATTAAACTCTTAACTATTACAATGTCTGTGTATGTGTGTGCGTGTGTGTATTTGTTTAATGTCAAATCCAGTTTTAATGTCAGGTCAAGTTCTAATGTCAAGTCGATGTGTCACAGCTAAGCTCATGAATGACAATTACCACCAGGCAAGCGTCTCTGTGTCTGTCTGTATCTTGTCTCTCTTGTCACTTGCGCTGTCATTGACACAGTGATTTGTATTTATCCTCTTTGTCCAAAAGTCAGCTCAACCTAAAGTGCCTGATCAGTCATTAAAACTCATTAAAACGGTAATGTGCTCTTGTGTGAGTGAAGAAGGAACAAGTTGGTCATTAATTCGGACAAAGGTAACACATTCCTGAACCATTTTGAGATGCTTCAGGCTTCTTTACTAGTTTAACCAGCTAGACTTCCTTAGTAAATCTCCTTCATGCTATAATGCTTGTCAGTCAGATGAAAAGTATGCCTATAACAGGACAAAAACAACACTAAGCGGTATAAATAGCATAGACATTCATGTTGGCCTACGCGTCACCTTTTTAGCGTGGTGAACATATAATTCTGAATCAATTTAGTAACATTAAATTTTCCCATGCTGCTGTGCTGTGTCATTTAGGGATCATCACACAACATGTGAGTGCAAGAGCGAGAAAGAGACATTTTAACTAGTGCTGTCAAAATTAGCGAGTTAACGCATGCGATTAATTTTTTTCAGTTTAACACGTTAAAAATATTTAATGCCATTTATGTAGGGGCGGAGCTAGTGTTGGCCACCCCACTCACAACTGCTGCTTCTGTCTCTTTTTTTTTTGACAAGAATTGGGTTTATTTAGACGCAGAACGTATTTTTATGATCACATCAAATGGGAGACTTTTCAAACGCTCACTCCAACTTCACCTCACCACCAGGCGCTAGTCAAATGAGTGCAGAAAAGGTGTAGGTGACGAGGGAGCTTCAGTAGAACAGTAGTGAACTGCGGTCAGATGAGATGTTGTCAGGCCAAATGTCAGTAAAAACCAATTTTCCTGTTCTGTCAGCCGTTATACTGTGCTCGTAGCATGTGCTCTTCAAATGCACAGACAAATATGGCGGTGCATGCTGTATTATATTAAAACACTATATCATATTAAAGCGCAAATGAAACTACGAGCACGCAATGTGGTAGTTATTTCGTCAGTATAATCATAAAGTTGCCAAAAAGGTGATTAAAGCTGCCTTAAAACTGTGCATACATGTAATATATTTTATATTGAACATGTGTCTGAAATGGTTTTCAAAACTGTCCTGGAGCAGCCCAGCACTGTCTCCCTCATCTAACACACCCGATTCAACTCATCAGCTCATTAGTACAGATTTTAAGAGATGAAGTGGGTCAGAAAAGGTAAAGAGTTGTGAGAAAATATGATGCGTGTCAGATCCACGTCACGTTCAGCAGCAGCACTAATAGCAGCCAAATAACCTAATAACCAGCTAGCTGTGATGTCTGTTAATCAAAGAACAAAATAAAAAGGAGGAAATCAATATTTAATTTAGAATTTAGTGTTTGATTACTTTATTCAATTTCTGTATGTTTCCTACTTCCTAGGGGCATAGGTAGCTAAATATGACATTTATTATTAAGTGAAATATTGTTTTAAGTTTACTTAAATTGGAAGTTATTTTTTAAAGTCAAATAAAGGTTCAAATTGATAGCTCTCAATTATACTGTAATGGCTATAGTCAATGGTTAAATATTAGGGGGGGGGGGGGGGGATTTTTCATAGAGACATAGAGAGTAATATTGGTATCAGTGATACTCGACTTCAGACATAAAAAAGATGCCACTAAACAAATATAAAAAAATATACTGTCTTTATGTTGTTTCTACATTAATTTGAAGATGGAATGTGAAATTAATGCAATATAAAAGTATATTTAAAACTTTAATGTTAATAGCACTTCATTCAGAAAAAAAATGTGTGTTAATTAGATAATTTTTTTAAGCGATGACATCACTAATTTAACTCAGGCCTCGTGTAGAAACATGAAGTTGAATGTCTGGATCATTTTGAAACATTGAAAAACTGTCAGTGTTTTGGTATATGTTTCAAACGTTATGGTAATCAAAGAAATCTGAAAAAAAGTATCACAGTTTCCACAAAAAAAGGATAATAAGAAGAAGGCTATTATTATTAGTATTATTATTATATACATATAAATAAAAAATGATATATATCTTAATTCAAATACATAATATAATATCTTCTGTAGGGACTATGTAAAAAATCGCCGTGTGAGTTTGTGTGCTGTCGGTGATCTAAGGCTCGGTGTAGTAACTGCTGCTCCATACTGAAAGCACGTGATGGAGATTACTATAATCACTCAGAAGAGGCTTTACTGGCGGATTCGCATGAAAATCGCATTTGATTTTTAGCCCAGCCCTATTCCTGTTATGAATTGATTTTTGAAATTAATATTATTATGACTGTCACGCATGGTTGAAAAATAAAAAATTATATATACTATAGAATATTATTTATATCTATGTATAAATGTGTATGTATATATAGTGTGTGTGTGTGGTTGTACATACACGTATATGTAGTTGTTTTTTTTGGTGTTTGGCTTAGTGCTATGTTAGAATCATTATTATACTCATACCTTTTGTTCTTAATATTTTTGAATTGTTTTTAGCTATATGTTTTTGTTTTCATTTAAATGTTTTAGCTTTGAAATGTTGTATGCATTTGTCATTATTATTTAATCTCTTCATTTTTAAAATGTGTATAGGAAGTATTTATAAAGTTTTAGCTTTTAGATTTGGATCTGTTTTTAGTTGTTTTAATAATACAATTGATTGCTTCTGTTGTCCTCATTTGTAAGTAGCTTTGGATAAAAGTGTCGCTAAATGACTAAATAAATAAAAATAAAGGAACTATATGAGTATGTGAAAAAAATTTTTTATTTTTGAGTTTTATAATGATAATTAATGAGATATTAATATAATTATATATTATATATACTGAATGTCATCATCAAATGGTTGAAAAATATATATTGCTTTATTATTCTTTATTATATGTATTGTTCTATTGTGTTGCATTACAAGTGCAATTGAAGTGAATTTGTGTTGCTTATGTTTTAGGATGCTGGAGTATTCTTTAGATGGTCATAACGTTAGTTTCTCAGCCATCAGAATCGTGCGGGTTCTCAGACCATTACGAGCCATCAACAGAGTTCCCAGTGAGTACCATTTTCCCTCTATTTGTTTGCATCTGGTATTTTTCTTTGTTCTAGGTCATGTTTTATAATACAGCTATTGATTTGAAGCAAATGATTTGGACTCGGCCTGAAAAAAGATGTGCCTGCTGTATTTATAGATTCACACTCGCACAGAATAGACAAGACTCCCATGATGTATTAACTTGGTCACTGACGCTGATTGTTGCGGCTAAGTGCCCACAGTCCAAAATCTCATAGTTGATGGACCACAAAAAATACATAAACACTCATACACACGCTGTTAGTCTTCAGAGAGGTGCTGGTGTATGTTACAGTCATGGATGGAGTCCAGCAGTGCAAGTGTCTGTTTTGTTTAATGTACGGCGATACAGTAAATTCTTGACATGCACGGATACTCTTACCATTTATAGCTCACTCTTTTTGTCAACATGCCAAATAAGTTTGTGTATGTGTACTTATCTTAACCATATTTTGGGGACAAATTTGTACCCAAAAGTGAACTAAACATGACAAAATCTTCAAAAACCTCCCTTTGGGAACATCCTCATTTGTAAAACTGGTATAAAAATAAAGTAAACCGTTTTTTTTAATTGTAAAAATGCAGAAAATTTTCTGTAAGGGGTAGGTTTAGGTGTAGGGCAATAGAATATATGGTTTGAACAGTATAAAAACCATTACGCATATGGAATGTACCCATTAGATAGCTAGTTAACGTGTTGGATTGTGTGTGTGTAGTGGTGTGTGTGTGTTTGTGGTGGGTGTGTGTGTGTGTGTGTGGTTAGCAAAGCAGAATACATTTTGGAGCAGTGAGGAGTGAGAGCACGTGGCGGTTAAGTCTCCAATTCCATTATTCTCAAACCACCGAGCATTAGCCAAAGCCCTGCAAGTTTGTGTTTGTGTGTGAGTGTGTGTGCGCCTGTGTTCACTTCTTGGCTCATTTACTGAATACACATCAGACACTGAGAAAATGTGTTCATGAAGTATGTGAATGTCAGATCAGAGTTATCAAAGTTAAATGTAACACTACGGTCTCATCTGTAAATGTGTCTAGTGAACCCCAATGGCTTTGATGCTTCATTGCACGTGTTATTAAATACGTGTTTGTGACATCATGTATCTGTGTCTCGTAGGTATGCGAATCCTGGTGACGTTGCTGTTGGATACTTTACCGATGCTAGGAAACGTCTTGCTGCTTTGTTTCTTCGTGTTTTTCATCTTTGGGATTGTTGGCGTGCAGCTGTGGGCAGGGCTTCTGCGCAACCGCTGCTTTTTTAACAACAGCGTCAGAATGTAAGTGCAAAACTGGTGATTCTTAAAGCAAGTTACTCAATATATGCAAATTGCAGGGTTTGCAAAACTGCTGCTGCAGCCATAAATACACTGAAACCACATGGCTATGTTCCTTGGTGGAACCTGTTTATGTCGCGTCATCAGATGAAAGAATGCCTTTAGGGGCTTTGACGGATCTGTTCAAGGGATAGTTCACCCCAAAATTAACATTTTGTCATTTACTTCCCCTCATGTTGTTCCAAACCTATATGAATTTCTTCTTCTGTGAACGCAAAGAAGATATGGTGAAAGCTGGCTAACCAACAATTGTGTAGCCATTGCTTCATAGTTGGGTTTTGTGGCATACGTGGAGTCAGTGGGGCCATCAACGCTTGGTTATATAGAATTTTCAAAAAATCGTCTTTTGTGTTCAACGGAAATCATACAGGTTGAAGCCAACTGAGCGGTGAGGAATGATGACCAAATGTAAATTTTTAGGTATTTATGTGAAGTAGAGCCTGACGATATGTATTTGGGGGCCGAACCACATTACTGATATTAGGGAGTTAAAAAACGGCCGATATTGATATATCGGCTGATATTCTTCGTGTATAGTATAGTACAGTACCAGTCAAAAGTTTAAGGTGAATTTTCCCATTCTTGTGTCCACACATTTGACTGGTACTATATATATAATACAGTATATACATAAACAATATAAATATATATAAAACACATTTTTTGCAATGACCACTCAAATGTGGTGATCAAACACTTATAATGACATGACAGAGATATGTCATGGAGGTAGGGCATTTAACAATTTAACAATAAACTTTATCCAAAATGAGTGTGACATCAGTGCACTGAACTGTAAAGTTTAAGTTTATTAAACTTTAATTCAAATCAATTCCATTCAACTTTATTCCGTTAAAAAGTTTATTTCTCTTCGAAATATTCATTCACAGATTTGCGCTACTGTCTTCACACACAAACGAAACTCACTAGAGAAGCGTGAAGTGGGATATAATATAACTCTGTAAATAAATACAATATAAATTAACGTCTCGCACACTTTAATGCCCTTTCAATGGAAAATATACGTTCCCTTCGAACTGGAATCATGGAGGAAAATCCTGTGTTGTCCACTTTGCAGGGCACTTACAGTCAAATAAGCCAACGCTTGAAGGCTGCTGCCTGAAAAAGAGACCTCCTTACTGAAGTGAAAGAGCTGACTGGTGTCACTATCTCACGAACGCGCCGGCAGATCTCCACCAAATTCGGGGGATCCCTTCAGCTCGAGGAGCCCTCTCGAACGCCTCCCTCCGCGCGTCGGTAGCCCCCCGGAATCGCTAGATCGGTCTGCGTTGAACCACGAATTTAACCACCCGTAACTCCCAAACCCCGGGGGCTATCGACGCAGGGGTGGTCTCATTCGAAAGTGGGCCTCGAGACGTACACTCGATTCGGTGTTCGAGAGGGTTCCTCGAGCTGATGGGATCCCCCGAATTTGGTGCAGATTCGCTGTGCCCTTACGGAGATATGGCCGTTCAAAGTTCCAATGGTTTTCCATAGACTTAAGCTTAAAGCGTTTCATCCAGGTCGCCAGAAGCAAACAATGAAGCGCGCTCTGCTGGACAAACTAAGTAAATACACCATTTCAAGCATTTTATCTCGGACATAAAATTTATTCGGCGCATTATTGCCGATACGATATATCGGCCAACAACGCTCATTCGGACAGATAATATCTGCACAAGATATATTTCAATGCTGGCAATGCAGGTGGCCTCTAGTTTGAAGAGAGGTATTTTTCGTACTGTATATACACTGAATACTGAGTTATAAACGTAACACTTTTGTTTTTGCCCACATTTTTCATGAGCTGAACTCAAAGATTAAGACTTTTTCTATGTACTCAAAAGGCCAATTTCTCTCAAATATTGTTCACAAATATATCTAAATCTGTGTTAGTGAGCACTTCTCCTTGCCGAGATAATCCATCCACCTCACAGTGTGGCATATCAAGATGCTGATTAGACAGCATGATTCTTGCACAGGTGTGCCTTAGGCTGGCCAAAATAAAACCACTCTAAAGTTTTACGTATTGGGGGGGTCCAGTCGTATCTGGCGTGACACCATTTGCCTCACGCAGTTCAACACATCTCCTTCGCATAGAGTTGTTCAGGTTGTTGATTGTGGCCTGTGGAATGTTGGTCCACTCCTCTTCAATGGCTGTGCGAAGTTGCTGGATATTGGCAGGAACTGGAACACGCTGTCGTATACTCAGATCCAGAGCATCCCAAACATGCTAAATGGGTGACATGTCCGGTAAGTATGCTGACCATCTAAGAACTGGGATGTTTTCAGCTTCCAAAAATTGTGTACAGATCCTTGCAACATGGGGCCGTGCCTTATCATGCTGCAACATGAGGTGATGGTCGTGGATGAATGGCACAACAATGGGCCTCAGGATTTCGTCACGGTATCTCTGTGCATTCAAAATGCCATCAATAAAATGCACCTGTGTTCGTTGTCCATAACATACGCCTGCCCATACCATAACCCCACCGCCACCATGGGCCACTCGATCCACAACGTTGACATCAGCAAACCTCTCACCCACATGACGCCATACACGCTGTCTGCCATCTGCCCTGTACAGTGAAAACCGGGATTCATCCGTGAAGAGAACACCTCTCCAAAGTGCCAGACGCCATCGAATGTGAGCATTTGCCCACTCAAGTCGGTTACGACGACGAACTGCAGTCAGGTCGAGACCCCGATGAGGATGACGAGCATGCAGATGAGCTTCCCTGAGACGGTTTCTGACAGTTTGTGCAGAAATTATTTGGTTATGCAAACCAACTGCAGCAGCTGTCCGGGTGGCTGGTCTCAGACGATCTTGGAGGTGAAGATGCTGGATGTGGAGGTCCTGGGCTGGTGTGGTTACACGTGGTCTGCGGTTGTGAGGCCGGTTGGATGTACTGCCAAATTCTCTGAAACGCCTTTGGAGACGGCTTATGGTAGAGAAATTAACATTCAATTCACGGGCAACAGCTCTGGTGGACATTCCTGCAGTCAGCATGCCAATTGCACGCTCCCTCAAAACTTGCGACATCTGTGGCATTGTGCTGTGTGATAAAACTGCACATTTTAGAGTGGCCTTTTATTGTGGCCAGCCTAAGGCACACCTGTGCAATAATCATGCTGTCTAATCAGCATCTTGATATGCCACACCTGTGAGGTGGATGGATTAACTCGGCAAAGGAGAAGTGCTCACTAACACATATGTAGACAGATTTGTGAACAATTTTTGAGTGAAATAGGCCTTTTGTGTACAAAGAAAAAGTCTTAGATCTTTGAGGTCAGCTCATGAAAAAAGGGGGCAAAAACAAAAACGTTGCGTTTATAATTTTGTTCAGTGTATATCTATAGATGGTCTTTGAATATAAACTGCAAAAAGACGATGAAATACGAATGTTCTACAGTTCATTTGATTACCAGAAAATACACAACACAGAGTGTGTGAATTTTTTTTAATTAATTATTATTATTTATTCATTTTAGATGTTTACATTTGGAAAAGCTGTGATTCTTGCATAAACCTGCCCCTGTTGGTTTGGCTGTAGCTTGCTTGCCCTACACAGTTACTTTGTTTAATTTCTTAATTCAAGTTATACATATTTTGTTTTATTTGTGTTATTTAAGTTATTTATAAGTGAAGTGAAGTTTACTGTTAAGTGCACTGAAATCAGACTCACATTGAATAATAAAGTTTATTGTTAAATTGTAAAATACCCTGCCTCCATTACATAGGCCTATGTTTGTCACATCATTATAAGGTGTTTGATCACCACATTGAGTTATCATTGCAAAAAATGTGTTGGTATATGTGTATATATTCTATTTATGTAGGCTATATACTGTATTCTACATACAGTACCAATTAAGAGTTTGGACACACGAATGGGAAGTGTATCCAAACTTTTGACTATACTGTACTAAAATATAGCCTACACATAAAGAATATCAGCCGATATATCGATATCGGTCTTTTTTTACTCCCCAATACGTATCCCCCCCCAGCATCTGCCCCCAAAAAAAATATTGGTCGGGCTCTAAATTTTAAAAAATATTATCTATTATATAGAAATAATGTATCCTCATTTAAACACCACCGCCGCACGGCAGGATAGATATATACAGTATATATATATAGATCCTATATCGATATATATATAGATAATATATATATATCATATATACTATTTTTAAAGGTCTCCGGACACTGATTCATAGACCTCTATTAATAATGTGCTTCTGTATATCTGCACACACACATTACAGTTTTTCCTTAGTTTTTACAAACACATGACACATGAAATATTTTTTGTGTTGTACAGTTATAGACCTGGAATTACCTTTCAATGAGGAAATCAGCTAAGCAGCATTTATATTTTCTCAGCAGATTACAGCAAAGCCAAGTATAAATGTTTCTTTTTTATTGTTTTGTGTATGCAGACACAAGAAATCAATTCTCACATTATATTTACCATAAGGGCCTCATTGATCATAGAGAGTTTACAAAGTAAAGAGTTGAATAATGAGTATCCATAAACGCAGTTTTCACCAGTGAATCATTTTGACAACTGTCCACCCTGATGTACTGCATACCAGAAAGCCAGTCTGCCGAAAGAAGCCTTGACCCGTTCAGGTGCATCGCTGCTTCTCTCCAACTCCCTCCCCAAATCCCAACACTATCCAAGCAACGTCTGTTACAGTAATGCTTCTCTCACTCAAATTGTGCTGCCCTTTTAAAAATCCAGCTCTCTTGTGCATACAACATTCATTGCATTGTCTGTCAAAAACCACATACAATATCCGCTTCAGTGCATGTACATCTGCTGCTATCTGCATTCAAAACTCAAAAGAATTGGCCTTTACTTCAAAAAAACTTTTTGTCATTCTACAAAGCAGGTGCCATCAGAGTGCATTTTATGCATATGTGTAAAAATAACTTTAACTCATGGCAACTTTTACTGTACTGTATTTTAACATAGATATTTTCCTTCTTTCTTCATGTGGATGCCTTTTTGACATGTTCTTGCTGCATTGGCAAATATTCACACTTCATAAAAACCAAATATATGAAAATAAAAAGTAGCATTTGTCTTTTATTATCTCTCCATAGACTTTTGCCCCCAGCTTGTGTGTTAACTAGGGGTGTGCAATATATTTCGTCTATGATAATATCATAATTGTTGTTTAAACCATATCCTATTTGACATCATCGAGTATATTGCAAAAACCAAACAAAAACACACCCAGAGACTGCACGCGTACATGAGATGTAGGTTAGGCTGGCCGCTCACTAGAGAATTTTAAGGCCGATTTTAAGCCCAATTTGCACCCCCGAACGATAGGGTGGTGTGGCCCGATTCGCAGCTTGTCGCAAACGATTTTTTTGTCCAAAACATCCTCTATTGAGTGGTGTCATTACGATTATTTAACTGCTCCAGATCGAGACGGAGCGTCGCCAAACTCAAATCGTAAATATCAAACATGTTTGATAATAGGCTTTGATCTGGCTGCCTCTAACGTGATACACGTGATAGCCAGTGAGAGAGCAAGCGTCACCTACCGGATGTTGCATGCTTCTATAGCTGAAACTTGTTAGCCACAAACATGCCATGAAAGCAGAGAACATCACCCATATTCTTTGTTATACTTTGTTTTTCATTGTGAAACAGAACACGCGCCAGGAGAGCCAGCTGACAACGTCGATTGTCCTCCATGTGTTTTTCTTCTCTAGTCACGTTTGATCTCGCCAGTCTCCGTGAGATCACGTGTCACTGTGAAATCATTCCTACAATCAACAAATGTGTGGTCACGCGGTCTGGTCGAATCATCTAGTGTGAGCATTCAGAGGATTATAAGGCTAAAAATAAGTTGAACTGTCTTCCTGTCTGTGGTCTCCCATGGTTTTAAAATCAGATTTGAAAATCGTCTAGTGTGCAGCCAGCTTTAGACTACTGCAC
>JADLZN010002218.1:175000-236260 GCA_018155175.1 Sinocyclocheilus anophthalmus | reverse complement strand
GAAATAGTGGATGCTGTTAGAGACTTTCTAGTTTGCAACAATATATAATTCTATTACAAAACAAGCAGTGAGACATAGTGAATGGCATATGCGCAGTTTGCGCTTTGATGCGCTTGGCATTATGCTGCAGGACACAGGATGAGAACTGAATATCAGAGCCCAGGAGAACTGAATCCTCAGCTAAATAATTATCTTTATTGCATTCCAGATCAGACTTTAGCGCCTCATGTGTTTCCATTACGCTAATACCATTTTAAAATGTTAATATCTTCACAAGCCGAGGTCAGATCAAAGCCTGGGCTGTGTTGATGCCATGCTTGACTGAACACTCTCTGCTAAATGGTAATAAATACATTTTCTTCTCAATCCTATAATTTTTTTTTTTTATGACGTACTGCCATGTTCTAATTCATTAGCATTCATAAGTCACAGCTCATTAGGTGGCATTATTGCAAACTGTAGCTTTAAGAGAAAAGTTCAGTTTCCACAAAATATTCCACTTTTTTTTTGTTTTACCCCCAACAAATACTATTTTGGTAGGGTTTATGCAAGACACAATGTAGTGGTTTCTGTTTCTTTTCTTTTTTCTTTTAAAGACAAATTCAATCAAAACAGGTTGAATTATAACTAAAAGTGACACAAACAACAGTACATCCTAGACCTTGCTGTTGCTACACTGCATATCTACATTACATTTATGCATTTGGCAGATGCTTTCAGCAAAATTAATTACACTGCATTCAAGATATGCATTTTTTTCAGTCAGTGCATTCCCTGAGAATTGAACCCATGACCTTGCTGTTACTAACTGCGTGAGATACATTTACATTTATGCATTTACCAGACAGTTTTATCAAAAAAAAAAAAAGAATTGCATTGCATTCAATGAATGCATTTTGTCAGTTCATCCATTCCCTGGGAATTCTAATGCCATGATCTGTTATGTAAGCTGCAGAAACATTATGTCACAAGTGCTGTCGTATTGAAGCCAGGAATATTCCTCGAGTGTTAAGCTTGTCAACCGTCCTTTGTGAGATTTACTTGTACTGACGTCCATGTTGGAATGTATCTATTGTTTCATTAATTGCCAACACTAGTCAGCTGCCACAGGTCGCCATATATGATACAATTAACCCACTGATGCATGCCATTATCTAGGTAAGAAATGAATTTATTTTATCATATCATATTCATACCCACTGTTCTCATGTACTATGTGGAGGGAAATGCTGTACTTGCTGTGTTACACTCCAGGAATTCATATTTCTTTGTATCTGAAATTGAGATTTATGCCTTGAACGTTAAATCGAACACAGACTTAGTTGATACTACTGTTGCAAAGCTAACATTGCATAACCTGATGTTACTGACAATCTTAATTCAATCCGTACCTACCTCGGAAAGAGAAAGTTAAACATATGCAGTGAAAAAGAGCTCCTTATGACGCTACGCTTGAAGAGCTCTAAACGACAAACATCCTACACATATGCTATAATCTAATAAATTCAGTTAAATGCATACAAAACAAGCTTTCTGTGAGGGTCGTCGGATGTGTGTTGTGATGCATCACACGCTTTTCAACCAAAGCTAAATGAATTCCTTTCTGTGGTGAGCAGTTCTTTTATTATGAAAACATGTTACAGTGTTTTCCATTATCAAGATCCAGATCAAATGCAGAACAGACTTGTCTTATCGTATCTCTTTATACTCTGCATAAATGAATATTATAACATTTTTTATAGTGTACAGTAAATTTGTGTCTGGTTGCTATCTGCTTTTGTGTATATCAATCTCTTTGAGTTGTTGTTATCATTGTTGTGGTTGTCGGTTTTATTTTTTGTGCTCCGAATCATCTGTCTTAGAGTTCATACTGGATCTTTAAATAAAGACTGAAATGTATACCAGCTTTTTTAGTGCAAGTGCCGTTTCATTTTTTGACTTCAGACAATCCAAATTCAATTGAAGTGCTTGGAAAATACAGTTCTGCCACACACTCATGAAACCGCTAAAGTGGCAGAGTTTTAGGGAAAGTTTCCCATCTGCCGCCTGTGTTTGCACAGAACATGTACTGTACTGAATGCCAGCGGTTTTGTTGTAGTGAAACAACATTTTAAGAATTAGGCCAGTAATAAGAACTCTGGAACCACAGAAGCAGAGCAAACATTGACATCACATCCACTGCATCTCAGCGTATGTTTTACACAACAATCTACACTTAAAGGCATCACAGTTAAATACTTAAAGTGCAGGTAAATGGGAAAGAATGCCTCTCCTTCCCCAAAACACACACACACGCAAGCTTGAACAGATGACTACAAAGGGTAGCTTGGCTTTGGCACATGATTTTTCCATTATAAATTGATCATACATTTTTGTTTTGTATCAGCCTGCTTTGATATGTAATATAAAAACTAATAAACATGTAATTTCTGAAAAAGACAGTGATGCCAAAGTTTACAAGAGGGACAAACCAGAACACAATGAGCCTTTGTTAGAATGCTATGAGATGCTGGCTAAGCAACAAAATATTTGTATTATTATTCTTATTTTTTATTTTTTTGTCACCAGCTGATGCCCTAGATTGCGTATATAAATATGAATGAATCCATGCATGCATGAATAAATAAATGCATGCATGCATTTTAGTTTTTGTTTGTTTTTCAGATCAGTCAAGGAATGGCTTCTTTAGCATAAACAATGCTTTTAATAATGATTACATTTTGAGAGACCACTGGTGTGAAAAGCAGTTTTAGTGAGTGTGAACTGTGCAGTTTATAGACTACATGCTTGTGTGTTTTCAGTGAGAAAATGTCGCCAAATAAGATGGAGTCAGAGACCTATTAGTGAATTCCACTAACATGACATCAGATTAAAAACACAACAAGGAGCCATTTTCAGCAGAGCGCCAAGTAATACGTGCGCTTCGGTTTTAGAGTAAACACGTGAGCGTGCGCGAGCTGATTTGCTTCACTGAGAGAACAGTCGTGAGGTCTGCAAGCCCTCAATGAGAAGAGAGCAAAGATGACAGTGAACAGAAGAGAAGAGAGAGAGAATATAAATGCCAGACCAGAAGATTAGAAAGGCGAATATGAATCATAACTGGCTGCTCTTTCTGGCATTACCTGATTGCCAGACTGATCTAGTCTGGTGGTTTTAGAGAGGTTTTAACCTTATCACCAGTTCAGGGTTGAAGACCAGTTTGCTGAGCAGCTTGACCAAACCTTGGAAAACCAGACAGAGCTTCTGAAAACCAGTTTAGGCTAGCAAGATGGTCTTTTTGGTAAGAATGTAAAACAATTGAAAATACATGATGGAGTCAAATGCTCGAGTGATGCAACAACATGTAACAGTTCTTCAATGAAGTCATTCGCGTTATGAAGCTCGTTATGACTCATTCAGAAACAAAGAAAGCCTCTGCAATAAAGTCACCAAGGTATTAACTGCATTTTAGCCTTGATGAGCTTTTTTAACATGAGTTTAGTAAATATTCAGTCACCTACACTGACCAGCTCATAATGTATAGGCTATGCAACATGCATTATTGCATGGTATCAAATTGAGAAAATAGTCATATTCAAGCATTTAGATGCTTAGTTGTTGATCAGATTATTTTATCACATCTTTCAATTTAGTTCGGATCAACGGAGTTGTTTTCGTCGGAACGTTCCCAGAACTTTAGCTTTGAGGTTGTTATGAACAACGTTCTTCCAGTAATGTTTATAGAACGTTCATTCAAGTTATCTGGTCTTTAATAATGTGAAACATTAGCACAAAAATGTTATTTACACATCGTTCATGGAACATTTTGGTTGGTCGTTTAATGCCTAATGTTTTAAAATGTGGCTACTTGTTTCAAAACATCCAAATACTGAATACTGAATCTGTTTTGGTTTTGTTTGTGAGAGAGATTAAATGAATGCATATTAATTTTTATTTTAGAGCTACAGTAACATCTTCTGATTTCTCTCAACAAGGGGACACCAGAGCTGTCAATCAATAAATTGAAAAAAAAAGTAACTTGCGTTACTTATTTGAAAAAGTAACAAGTATTCTCTTGTAAATTAAAAAGTAATTTGTTTGATTTCTTTACTTTACTAGTTACTTGAAAAAGTAATTGATTACGTAACTCGCGTTACTTGTAACGAGTTACCCCCAACACTGATGTTAACAAAAGTAGTTAACGTGAGTACATGGTTTATGTACAAATCCAATGGAGCATTTGATCTGCTGTTCAATATTCATCGAGCATGACTTGTGACGATAAAGTAAGTAGAAAACATAACAGCAGGCTGTCGACCTGAGATGTTTGTGTAGTGAGCAAACACGGGTGGTCTGGATGCCGCTGTGATTTATCTCCATGCAGACTAGTGCCGTTCTCCACCATTAAATCAAATGATTAACAACTCGGTCTCAGTAGGAGATTATCTTGAACCGTTCAGATGTGAAGAGGGAGACCGAGCGCCGTGGTAAATAATTCAGCTATCACTTACGGTGAAAAACAAAAGCGTGAAGATCTTTCACTTCATCCTTCACTTCAGAGCGGCTGGTTTACTTTAATAATGAAGGCCTGTTGCAAACCGAGGCCGTTCGCCTGAGCTAATGAACTCCTCATCATCTCTATTTATGTGTGCCATTAGGTTTGAAGGTCTTGGAAGAAAGAAGGTGAGTTGTCTTGGCAGTCTGGCTCATGGCAGTAAACACCGGGAGTCCCTTATTCCATCCTCAGTGAAGATGGCCTGCTTTCCTCCCCTTTAATTCTGTTACTCGCAAATGGGCCGTTCCTGAGACAACAGGGGAGCAATGGGGGAATAAATTCTCATTACAGAGGTGCTGCTAACAGAGGGCAAAACTGTCGCAGGGATACGCTTGTTTATAGACTTTCAGCCAATTGGAACAAATGACTGGAAACGGCTCTGGAGTTGCTTATTTTACTGGTTCTTCTCAGTCCTGATGAGGCTTTAAATCCACAGATGCTGATGTGGTGCAAGGGTTTAAAACATTGACAACTTTGGGACACGGTGGCTCAAGAGAGCTGATCCAAATCTCACGGGATCTTCACCACGCATGAGGCCTTTGGGCTTTAATTCAACTGTTAAAGCAGGAGACTGCTCAGTTCGAACTATGCAGCATTGACAGTTATCAAACTGAACTGAATTGAGCTGAATAATGACAATATTGTCTTCGTAGAGCTTAATCTGAATATCTATTTATCTATCTATCTATCTATCATATATCATCTCACAGCATTGGGATCTCTGAGACCCAGACATGAAGAAAGTTAATCTCGACATGATGGTCAAGAGAACTGCGATGTTTAATAGCACATCATGTTGTGAAATAGTGCATTGCAGTGCATCAGTAGCTTACAGGCATGATTATAATTCATAAACAATGAGTCCCATCATTAAATAAAAGTGGAGAAGAAGTCGTCTAAAAAGCAGCCAGAGGCGTCATTTAAAAGTTTAAATAAAGTTTGGATTACATTATCTGTTTGCCATTGTTTGCAGGGACGTGATGGATGCTGTACACAAGTAGACAACAAGAGACAAACAACAGCTGATGTAACGCAAGATTACGAAGGACAAACTGATTGTTTGTCCTCAAAACATGGATCTACCAGATGCTTTTATTTAATGACTTTCAACAACTGACACACAGTTCAAGTGCACCAGCACACCACAGCACACAGAGACACACCCACAACACACACACACACACAGGGACACACCACACACACACACACACCACAACACACACACACACTCGGTTACATTTGGAAAAAGTGGGGACTCGCCATAGGCGTAATGGTTTTTATACTGACAGTACCCGTATATTCTATTGCCCTACCCCAACCCTACCCCTAAACCTACCCCTCAAAGGAGACTTTCTGCTATTTCAGATTTTCAGTACACACACCATTCTGTGTGATTTATAAGCGTTTATAAAAGTGGGGACATGGGGTAATGTCCTGAAAAGTCACCTTCTCCTTTATTTACCTGTATAACCGTTGTCATTATACAACTTATGTCTCATTTGTCACAAAAAAACGTACACACATACACACAACACACACACACACACACAACAGAGAGAGAGAGACACACATACCACCACAGAGAGACAACATATCCACAACAATATATGTGTTTATATACGTTTGTTTGTTGGGGGGGGGTGTATACACACACAACACTTGGTTTAAATTTTGTATAATGCTATGAGTTTTTAGGACTGGATTAATAGTTCATATTCTTTTTTGGGCCTCTGCATATATTCATGTGCAAATAAAGCAGTTCATGACCCAGACTTTGCAAAGCAACATTTCTTAGATTCACCTTATTATATCTCAAAACATGTAAGAAGCTCCTCAGATGTTTAAGTCTTTTAAAGCAGCACTGTGATTGTGAAGATCAAGAGCGTGTTGATCATAAAGTGAAGGAGAATTCCATAAAAGAGAAAGAAGGAGAAAGAGGACATTAGACATCATAACATAGAAAGTCCTACACCGTGTGTGTGTGTCTGCAGGTGTGTGTGTGTGTGGTGTGATGTGTGTGTGTGTGTGGTGTGTGTGAGTGTGTGTCAGTGTGTGTGTGTGTTGTGTGTGTGTGTGTGTGTGTGTGAGGTTGTCAGTGTGTCAGTGTGTGTGTGTGTGTGTGTTGTGTGTGTGAGTGTGTTTTGTGTGTGGTGTGTGTGTGTGTGTGTGTGTGTGTTGGATGTGTGTGTGGTCTCTGTGTGTGTGTGTGTGCTGTGTGTGTGTGCTGTGTGTGTTGGCTGTGCTGTGTGTGTGTGTGTGTGTTTGTGGGTGTGAGTGTGTGTGTGTGTGTGTTGTGTGTGTGTGTGGGTGTGTGTGTGGTGGTGAGATGTGTGTGTGTGTGTTGTGTGGTGTGTATGTGTGTGTGTGTGGATGAAGCTCTCTCACCCTTGAGCTGGAGGACATAAAGCAGCTCTGTTCGCTGGACTCTGGCCTGGAGAACTGACTTCCTCTGTGTTCCCCTTCAAATACACTTTATTCCTCTTCTCCCTCCTTTATCCGACCTCTCTGCACCCCCATCACAACCTAAAACCATATTTAATGTGCTTGAATTCCCCGTCATGTTCCCCCTGATAGTGTTTATCACACTATTGGTAAGGTTCAGGCCACTGGGCCGGCCCAGAATGAAATCCTGTTCTTTTGAGTAGTGGCTGTTGATTTTGGGGTGGTACTGCAGCATTCTGGAAGAGCCAGCTGTCGTCTCTCACTTGCCATGGAGATCCGAATACCAAAACAGACAGATGAAGGCATGTCCCAGCCACCATTACTTTATCATGCCTTCAGGCCCAGGCCAAGAATACTACACCGAATATCTAACATACTTTCTCAAGGGACAAAGAACCCTGCTGATGAACTATATGAGTTGTGTATTTTACAACATTTGTATTATTATTATTATTTTTTCCAGTGAAATATTATACCCTGTGCTGCACCATGTCCTGTAATGAATAATATCTATAAACCCTTGTGCTTGTTAATTATAGATGCTTGGACAAAGAATGAATGGCCAGAGACCTACTCTTATGAAACAGAAGTGTGCTTAACTGTATTGAATTTGCACTTGTAGTGTACTTCAAATCTTAAGTATATATATATATATATACTGTGTCTCTATCTATATATCTTTCTTTTATGATTATAATGACATGTTTTAAGATATAGATACCTAAACTGTACTTGCAGATAAAAGGCCACTTAAGTGACTTAAAGAAAAGACATTCATGACTGTTTCTTAACACACTGAAGTTGTAATGGGGCTGACGAGACGAGAGGCGTGCGGATCCATGTGCAAGCTTTTATTCACAAGAGAAGTGGTAAAAAAACACAGGCAGGGTCGAACAACAGCAAACAGGTATGGCACAGGCAAGACAAATAATATTCCTTGGGCTAGCATGGGTCTACGATCGGCGAACAGTATCCAGAGGCTCGACAAGAGGGGTAATCCAATAAACACAGGCAGAAGTCAGGAAACAGACAACAAGGCAACATGGAAAGACTAGACTAAGACTAAAACTAAAAAATGGGAAAAGGAATGGCTCAGTGATGTAGCTATCGCTAGAGGAGAGATAAATGCTAAACAAAACTAGAGACTAAACAGAAACACGGAATGGCTCGGTAAAGCAGCTAACACTTGGGGAGTGCTAAACGCAGAACAATACTCGGTGATCGGAGCAGGAACCGAGTGGGTGTTATAGTGTGTGTGATTGGTCTTAGGTGAGTGTGTGATTAGTGAAATGGTGCATGGGAAACTTAGTCCGTGGTGACGCGCAACCGTCAGTGTAGTGAGAGAGTCAATATGATGGACGAGTGACCTCCGGTGGCGATCGGATGGAAGTCCACGGACCAAATTCGTGACACAAGTAGACTTTTAAAAAGTGCACTTTGTAAAAAAAAAAAAAAAAGTTTTACTTGAAAATCATTTTTTAAATTTGTGCTGCTTTAAGGAAGTACAATTTGTATGTGTTGACTAACATAGTAAAGCACATGAAAAGCTTGATTATTATTTTATTGTGTGATTTGATATTGCACAATTATTAATAATATACTACACACATTCATACTACGGAAAACGCACTTTTTAACAGACGCTACATAATCGGTTATCCAAAATAAATAGTTAATCAGAGAGTATATGCGCTTTCGGACGCAGCCGCACTGCCGTAAAGCAATCTGCTATTTTCGCGGGATTTCGTACCCGCTCACTAAACTCGCCAACTCCCAGAACAGACGTTTGAGGGAAAAGTTGTAAAGACACAGAAGCCAGTGCATCATCAGAATGATTTTAAAACGGCATTTCAATATAAAAACGTGCATACAGTTGCTTTAAAGCGGCAGAGATGTGAAATATAGTTATTGTTACAGTGTTGTTATCATCACGTGACGCAGAGCGGCATCCCGTCACGTAGCTCGTTATACACTAATTTAACTTGAATGCTGTTCAGAATTACTTAATTCCCTTCTAATACAAGCAACAGAAGAGCAGATGTTTCGTGTAGTGAGTATCACAGAGAAAATTATAGTCAGAGATAAACACTAAAGCAAATCTTACTATAATTTCCATTCTAATTTCCAACTTTATTTATGTTCACTTATACAAGAAATACCGCCTATAGTTGCAATACTGATCAAACTAATATTTCTTATAATAGTTAATTACAATAATAGTTATTTTATGGCCATGTTCATTGTAGGCAACTAACTGCACAAATGCACTAGCTTGTTATTTACAGAACATATAAAGTGACATCCTATGTTTTATTATTATGTGTTTCCTCGGGAATCCAATCCATGACCTTGACCTTGCTAGTGTCATTTACCGGTTGATCTATAGGAGCACTAAACGCTCGGGCCATTTGCTGTCAGTAATATAATGTAGCTAGCTACCTTTACAAGCCAATTTGAGTCCGGGTTTGAGATGATATAATAGTCAGTTTGCGCTGATATAAGGAACATATGTTTCACTGTGATGGCACTGACTTTATGGGTAATATTGTATAAAACACTTTGATTTAAGCTGCGAGATATGCTCATCTTCATTATACGATCTCTGAGTTCTATTAATGCAAATCGTGTCTCTTTGTGCTAAATCAGAGGACGTCGGGGATGTTTATGGCATTGGTTAGTGCTGTTGTCTTCTGGGATGCTCCGTGTGTCAAACTCTAACGCGAACGATTCCATCATTGCTTTGCGCAGGGAGATACAAATGATGAGAAAGAAAGGGAGCATGAGACAAATCCATTTATTGTCTTCAGCAATCTAATCTAACGCATGCTCGACGGATGTCCACGCTGAAAAGGCGCCTGCTTAAATTTGCATCTAAGTGAGAATCAGGTTATTAGCCTGACTAAGTGTTGTTGTCCATTTGCAATCTGCAAGTCAGGGCTGTTGGGTGATGTGTGTCTGGGGAATCCCAGTCTGCAAAGAGAGGGAATGATAATCACATGGAAATATCTCAGCATAGAACAACACTGCGCCCTGCTGGACAAACACGCTTTCACATGAAGCCCAAAGAACAAACAGGTTTACTTGTATTTCTTGCTGTCAGAACCCTTGATCCAAGCAGCATGTTGTATTTATAACAACGTTAAACCAAATATAGTTTGAGTTTTTAGCAAAATAGACCTGATATATTTAACATGAAATGTTCTTGGCATGAAAATAGCCACAGAAGCTTGCCATGGCATTAAAAACAAACAAATAGATGTTGGTGCTTTATTTAAATTCAAGTTATCAATCAGTAACATTTGTTTCATAACACATGGACAACAAATGTTTAAAATCGCTAAATTTGCATTTCAAACAGGGCTGCTTCATCTGCGTGCCATGTTTAAGTCACAGACAAAACAAAAAGGCCCCTCATGCTAAATATTTTCAACACATACACATATCTCAAATAAAACAAGTCTAAGGGTCCATTTACACAACAATGATGAACTAAAAATAGACACATTTATCCTTTGCATTCTTGAAAAGTTCTGCATTCAGATGACAACATTATCAAAAATGATACCCACTCACACGGATCCGCGTAAACAACTAAAAACGCTGTATTATTGTTGCAATACGCATGCGCATGATATACTGTAACCGTTTTCAGATATTCACGTTTTTATAGTTTACATGGAGATGTTAACTGTATCGTGTTTTCAGGCTTCTGAAATGCTGCTGTCGTGTAAATGAACAGCTAAAACACACACACACAGAAATTGTGTCATGTAAACACCGCCTAATTACTTAATACAGTAATCATCTAGTCCTTTCATGAATACTAAAATATTTTAGAAGTCATTTAATTGAGATTGCACTCACTTGAGCCGTTTCTAGAAGATCAAATAATTTAAAACAATACCTATAATAACTAGAAAAATATATTCACAACTAAAATGCATACTTTCCAGCTGAACTGATATTTTAAAAAAGACTTTTCCAAAATTGTCATGATGTATTTACATATTGTATTATTTCCTAGACTACAAATCAAATTTTTTTAAATTCCCTGATATGTCGAACTTTTCCATGACATTACACATTTTAATCTACATAAACTCATTCATAATTTAATACAGTCGCATAAGAGCAACCCGGCTAACAGAAAATGTTCTCAGAACTTTGGCTAACGTTG
Organism: Sinocyclocheilus anophthalmus; assembly: GCA_018155175.1. NCBI lineage: Eukaryota > Metazoa > Chordata > Actinopteri > Cypriniformes > Cyprinidae > Sinocyclocheilus > Sinocyclocheilus anophthalmus. Next base: position 225,107 of record JADLZN010002218.1, on the reverse strand, counting down.
TGACGAGGTTCTCTGAAAGTTATGAACAAATATTCTTCCAGTAATATTAATAAAGGTGCTTCCGAGTTACATTATCTGGTCTTTAATAGTGTTCTCAAAACATTAGCACACAAATGTAATTTATACGTTATTCATTAGAATGTTTAATTTATGAAACATTTTAGTTTGACTTTAATAAAAAAAATGTTTTAATCTTACTACTTGTTTCAGAATGTTCAGAGAACATTCAAATGTAACGTTCATGGAATGTTTGGAAAATGATACAATTAAATGTCCAAAAAAGTTTTAAAAATTGGATGTTTTGAATGTTTTCATAACTTAATGGGAATATTCGAAAACAGTTATAAGAAACCACAATTTTTTTTTGTTTTTACCCCTTAGCTGGGAGCAAATGTGACCCTGGAGCACAAAACCAGTCATAAGGGTCAGTATTTTGAAATTGAGATTTATACATCAGCTGAAAGCTGTATAAATAAGCTCTCCATTGATGTATGGTTTGTTAGGATCGGACAATATTTGGCCGAGATACAACTATTTGAAAATCTGGAATCTGAGGGAGCAAAAAAATCTAAATATTGAGAAAATCATCTTTAAAGTTGTTCAAATGAAGTTCTTAGCAATGCATATTACTAATCAAACATTAAGTTCTGATATATTTACGGTAGGAAATTTACAAAATATCTTCATGAAACATGATCTTTACTTAATATCCTAATGATAAAATAAAAAAATGAGTTTGGCATAACAGAAAAATTGATTTTAATTTGCCCTATACAATGTTTTTTTGGCTATTGCTATGAATATACCCCAGCGACTTAAGACTGCAGTGCTCCAGGGTCACAAATAGGCCAAAATAGACGCAAAACATAGAAGTAAAACAGAAACATTTACATAAAAAAAACGAAAAACTCCAAGCATCACTTGGTTGGTTCCACCTGGTGTTTCTCTGATGCCTGCTGGCTGGGCTGTGTTTTACACGGTGTTATCGTAGGAGGGAGAGGAGTATGGCGGCGTCTGCGGCCCCTGCATCGCTGCGTTCAGAGCCGCCTGCTGCACGTGAGGGTTCTTCCAGGCGCCGGAGACCCACTCCTCCTGCGCTTTACTCACGCTGCCGCCGCTGCCGCGATAGAAGTTATGAACCTGGCAAACACCAGCAATATTCAATTTAAACCAGGATACTTATTACAGAAACAACTCTCTTTAAAATAATACGTGTGACCTGAATTAATGTTTTCAGACTCTGCATTACATTTCTAGTTAAAAGAAAAATATAGTTAAATTTATATATATATATATATATATATATATCTATCTATTATATCAAAAACAATACCTCGGTTTCACAGACGAGGCTTAAGCCTAACCCTAGACTAAAATGTAAGTCTGAGCTCTTTCAACTGAAAGAAACTTGCACTGAATGATCTTAAAATATGTCAGTGCCTTTGTTTTGTCTTAAGATGCACACCAGTGATGCTTTTTTCTAAGGCATGTTTATTAAAATTACTTAAATGTCCTAATTGAAATATGGCCTAATCCTGGCTTAATCTAAACCATATCTGTGAAACTGGGCTGCTTAAGTTTTGATATATTTACGGTGGGACATTTACTAAATATCTTCATGGAACATGATCTTTATTAATATCCTAATGATTTTTGGCATAAAAGAGAATTGTATAATTGTGACCCATACAATGTATAGTTGGCTATTGCTACAAATATCCCCCGCGACTCAACACTGCTTTTGTGCTGCATGGTCACATATGTTAAGTTACTGCTGAACTTACTGAGAAGCATTTTTGGTAAACTAAAATATACTTTCATGTAATTTCTATTGAAACTTGTATGTCATGTTTTTAATTACATGTGCAATTATAGAGGTAAAGTTTAGTAGATTTAAAAGATATTAACTTTAAATGTAACATAAAACATAATTTAAAATGTACTTTAAAAATACATTTAAATCATTTCAAAGTGCACTTTTAAAGTGTATTTTAAGTGTTAAAAACAAAGTCATGAAGTATTTAAAAAGATATACTTTTAGGATTTGAAGTACACTACAAATGCACAATCAATACAGTACTTCTTTCAAATGAGAAGCTGAGAATTCTTTTATAATTATAGTAACTTTAACTGAAATGCAATAAAATATAAACAAAGCTTAAATGTATTTCATTAATTGCCAAGGCAGCATTTCTCATTTTCATTTAGTTTAACTTTATGTACTAAAATAACTACAACTGAAATAGCGATAATAAAACTGAAATAACGAAAATAATGAATAAAAATGGTATAGACAATAAATATTTGTTAAAAAAACACTAAAAAAAAGATTATTACAATAAAAAAAAAATAATAATAATTGGAATAAAAAATACAAACTAAAAAAAAAATGCATTTAGAAAATATTAAACTATAATATTATTTCAATCATACTAAAATAACACTGGTCGATTATCACCCATTCTCATTGGCTTCTGCTTTTCAGGCACAAATACTAAATGATTTATTTACTCTCGCATCTAATTAGCAAGCACTACACGCTCCAGCATCACATTTAATGACACCATCAGACAACAAAGCAGCCCCTCGTCTTCAACAGACATGTGAGCTAAACGAGCTGCAGCAGACAGGCCGGCCCATTAAATCTATTAAACCAGTCCCGCTTTCAGAGACCAGAGAGGGCCGTACCTTCGTGAGCGCCACGAATGAGATGGCAGCGACTGCGGTGAACATGAGGGTGGGGATTAACATGATGATGGAGGCAAAGATACTCGTGCCAAAGAAGGAGATGGTGCCCAACCAGCCGCTGAAACACAGAGATCAGACCAGAACGTACAGAGAAGAGTGTTCATTAATTAAGCATAAATCATAGCTCGATCTTACCAAACCCCCCATCCTGGTACTCCAATGGCCTGAATTATAGCGATGAAAAGTTGTGCCATGAAGACAAAGAAGAACGCCATGAAGTAGAATGAGCTGTCGGTCCTGAAAACAAACAAACAAACCGTACAGTAAACGTGTAATGAACCCTTAATAATAATAATAACATTATGAATTCAATATACATTTACTATATGATGATGATAATAAAGATAATTAACAAATACTAATACATTTCATAAAATACAAATGTATTCATAAAGTACAAAATAGTATTAATAAAAAATAATGATATAAACTAGATTATTATTATTATTATTTTAATAATGTAAATATGTTATTTTAATAGTATTACATATTATTAGTATTATTAATAATGATAATGTAAAATATTAGTATACCTTATTACCTATTATTAGAAGAAGAAGAAGAAGATGAAAATGGATTCAGATATATTTGCAAGTATTTAATTTATGATCGTGGTATCTGTCACGAATCCGGTTCATGAACTTCCTTCTGTTAGCCATCAGAGGTCACCCTTTCCTATTTTATTGACTCTTGCACTACACACTGTTGCATATCACCCCGTACTACATATCCCATCATTCATTGCACTGATTGCACTCAGCACGGATTGAGCACAGCTGTTAACACTGATTGCACCCCTCTGTTTCATATCACTCCCTCACTATTTAACACTTACTCTGATCCCTTCCCTCTGCAGAGTATTGTTTAGCGCCTATCTCTTGATAGCAACAGAGCCCTCGTTAGCCGCCTTGCCTTGCCTTGCCTTGCCTTGACTGTTTTCTCGGTTTCTGATCCTTGCCTGTTCCTGGATTTATCCCTCTAGTCTCGCCTTTTTGATTCTGTTCGCCGATCGTTGACCCACGTTAGCCTTAGGATTATTCTTGTGTCTTGCCCGCCCTATACCTGTTTGCCACTGTTTGACCCTGCCTGTTTTATGACCACGTCTCTGTCTTCTCCAAATAAAAAGCTTTGCATATGGATCCACACGTCTCACGTCTCGTCAGCACCGTTACAGAATACTCGGCCACACAAAGATCCAGCGGCTTTTCAAGTGGACATTGGCCAGGTATGGGCACTGCAAGGCTGTTGTTAGCCCTCGAGCAGGGCACACGCTCGCTCGAGGCATACATTCAAGAGTATCTGGATATCGTCTATCACTCTGATCTACCGGACTGTGTCAAGTCAAGTCAAGTCACCTTTATTTATATAGCGCTTTTAACAATACAGATTGTGACAAAGGAACTGAACAGCATTAATTAGGAAAATAGTGTCAATAATGCAAAATGACAATAGTAAACACTCATTTTTCAGTTAAAGACAGTCCATCATTCAATTCAGTGATGTCATCATACAGCTCAGTTCACTTTAAATAGTATCTTTGCAATCATTTGCAATCGATATCGCTGGAAATGAAGTGTCCCAAACTAAGCAAGCCAGAGGCGACAGCGGCAAGGAAACCAAAACCACTCGGTGACAGAATGGAGAAAAAACCTTGGAGAAACCAGGCTCAGTCGGGGGACAGTTCTCCTCTGACCAGACGAACCAGCAGTACGGAAAAATCAATTTAAGACGTAATAAAACAGACGATGAATAATATTAACAGCAATTATTATATGATGCAATCAAACTTATAGCAAAATGTGGTAGTTCTGTATGTTGTTTCAGGGTTGGCATCATCTGAGGTCCTCTGAGGGGTTGGCATCATCTCTTCTCAGGAGTTCTGATCCAGACGAAGATGTGTAAATCCTGTTACCCCAAATGGGATGTTAATCCATGTGGCAGAAACAGAGAAACAAATAGAGACATATTTAGTGTAGCTGCTGTTCCAACCAAGAAAATTTTTTTTGTTTAACCCAAGCTAATGAATAATAATGTGCATTTGATTAGATATAACTGCAGTAAAAGATTATGACTGCAGTAAAAGATTATGAGATGCATTATTTGAATGCTTGGCCAAAGAGATGTGTCTTTAAATCTAGATTTAAACAGAGAGAGTATGTCTGAACCCCAAACCTTATCAGGAAGGCTGTTCCAGAGTTTGGGAGCCAAATGTGAAAAAGCTCTACCTCCTTTAGTGGACTGTGCTATCCTAGGTACTACCAAAAGTCCAGAATTTTGCGACCTTAGGGAGCGTTATGGATTGTAGCGTGGTAGAAGACTATTTAGGTACGCAGGAGCTAACCCATTAAGGGGCTTATAGGCAAGTAATAATATTTTGTAAATGATACAGAACTGAATAGGTAGCCAGTGCAGAGACTGTAAAAATTGGGGTAATATGATCATATTTACTTGACCTGGTAAGGACTCTAGCCGCCGCATTTTGGACTATCTGTAGCTTGTTTATTGAAGATGAAGGACAACCACCTAGCAGTGCATTACAATAGTCCAATCTAGAGGTCATGAATGCATGAACTAGTTTTCTGCATCAGAAACAGGTAACATGTTCGTAACTTGGCAATGTTTCTAAGAATGCCGTTTTTGTAACATGGGAACTATGATTTTCAAAAGACAAATTGCTATCTAATATAACACCAAGATTTTTGACCGTAGAGGAAGTAACAGTACACCCATCTAGATGAAAATTGTAATCTAAGAGATTCTGCGTACTGTTTGTCCAATAGTAATATTTCTGTTTTTACTCCGAATTAATAGGAGAAAATTATGGTAATCCATTCTTTGACATTTTTAAAACACACTACGGTAGTCTTAGAATAATTGAGAAGTGTCTCATAGATTTTTTTATAGTGGCGTTAGGAAAGACTGAAGTCTTAGGCTCATCATAAGGGAGCATTCGTCATATGTAGTGTATGGGATTATGCTTTATTACTGTGGCTCTTGTTGAAGGTGGGTATCGCGGAGAGGAACGCAACCCCAAACTCTACTCCTGTAATGGCCTCCCGCACTAGTTGCGTTCACAAAAATGGCGGCGACAGAGGCGCCTGATCACAAAATGGCGGACACAACAGCGCCCCGTCAAGTCACCATTGATCTTCACGATTCGAGTCAAGTCACCGCTGATCTTCACGAGTCAAGTCAAGTCACAGCTGATCTTCATGGGGCAAATCAAGTCACAGTTTATGATAATGAGTCTGGTCAAGTCACAGCTGATAATAATGAGTCTAGTCAAGTCACAACTGATATTCATGAATCTAGTCAAGTCACAACTGATATTCATGAATCTAGTCAAGTCACAGCTGATCGTCATGAGTCTAGTCAAGTCACAGTTGATCATCCTGAGTCAAATCAAGTCACAGTTTATTATCATGAGTCAAGTCTAGTCACAGCTGATCTTCACGAGTCAGGTCAAGTCACCGTTCCTTTGCATGAATCAGGTCAAGTCACAGTTTATGATCACGGGTCTAGTCAAGTCACAGCTGATCTTCATGAGGCAAGTCAAGTCACAGTTGATCGTCATGAGTCTAGTCAAGTCACAGTTGACAGTTATGAGTCTAGTCAGGTCACAGTTGATCATCACGAGTCAAATCAAGTCACATGTTATTATCATGAGTCTAGTCAAGCCAGTTGATAGTATGAGTCTAGTTCAAGTCACAGTGATAGTCTGAGTCAAGTCAAGGTACAATGCATTATATGGGTCAATGTCTAGTCACAGTGTTCTTCCGAGTTCAGTCAAGCAACACTGATATTCATGAGTCTGTCAAGGACAACTGTGTCATGAGTACAGTCAAGGCTCAATGATCCCGGCCAGAACCTCTCAAGTCTCGCTTCATCCAGGAGTCACGTCCCCCAGTTCTCAGCTAGTAATTTCCAGATTCACGTCACGTCACAGCTGAACTTCTAGGGTCTCGCCACGTCTCAGCTATTCATTCAGAGTCACGTCACGTCTCAGCTAGTCATCCAGATTCACGTCGCATCACAGCTGATCATCCAAAGTCATGTCACGTCCTGTCTGTTGCACCCAGATTGTCGGGGTCGGTACGTTGGTATCCCAGTCTGGTGTCCAGTGTGAAGGATGCACCGCTGGTGTCTGCACGCACAACTGGTATCCCCAAAACCACTCACTCTAACCCTTCTGTTCATGAACTAATTCCCCTGTCTGCAGCACTTCCCATATGGGGGTTGCTTTATGGTGTATCTGGGTCGCGTACTCCACCGCCGATTTGCTAGAGGCAGCTGCACTGGCTACAACATCTCCAGAGGTGGCGGTTTATGCTGCAGAACCTCCCGAGGTAGCGGTGTCCACTGCCGTGCTCCCAGAGGCCACGGTGTCCACTGAAGTCTCTTCAGAGGTGGCGGCGCAGGCTGCAGAACCTCCCGAGATGGCGACACTTGCCTCAGTTCCTTGCGTGGTGGTGGCGCCCAGCACGCACTGTCTGCCTGTTCTGTTCCGGCCAAGGAGGCATTCTATGAACTCTCTGTCTGTCCTGTTCCAGCCAAGGAGGCCGCATATGAACTCTCTGCCTGTCCTGTTCCAGCCAAGCAGGCCGTCTACGAACTCTCTGCCTGTCCTGTTCCAGCCAAGGAGGCCGTCTATGAACTCTCTGCTTGTCCTGTTCCAGCCAAGAAGGCCGTCTATGAACTTTCTGCCTGTCCTGCTCCGGCCAAGGAGGCCGTCTATGAACTCTCTGCCTGTCCTGTTCCGGCCAAGGAGGCCACCTATGAACTCTCTGCCTGTTCTGTTCCGGCCAAGGAGGCCGCCCATGAACTCTCTGCCTGTCCTGTCACGGCCAAGGAGGCCGTAATGAACTCTTTGCCTGTCCTGTCACGGCTATGGAGGCTGTCTGCGAACTCTTTGCCTGTTCTGTTTTGGCCAAGGAGGCCGTCTATGAATATGAACTCTCTGTCTATCCTGTCACAGCTCTAGAGGCCGTTTACGAACTCCCTGCTCATCCTGTCACAGCCATAGAGGCCGTTTGCGAACTCCCTGCACGGTGTCACTGAAGTCTCTTAGAGGCTGGCGGGCGAGGCTGAAGAACCTCCCGAGATGGCGACACTTGTCTCAGTTTCTTGCGTGGTGGTGGCGCCCAGCAACGCACGTTCTGCCTGTTCTGTTCCGGCCAAGGAGGCCTTCTATGAACTCTCTGCTTGTCCTGTTCTAGCCAAGGAGGCCATCTGTGAACTCTATGCTTGTTGTTCGGCCACGTAGGCCGCTATGAACTCCTTGACTGTTCTGTTCGGCAAGGAGGGGCCGTCTATGAAATCTCCTGCCGGTAGGGTCCGGGCCAAGGAGGGCCGCCCTTGAACTCTCTGCGTTCATGTTCTGGCCAGGAGGCCTCCTATGAACTCTCTGTCTATCCTGTCACAGCTCTAGAGGTCGTTTGCGAACTCCCTGCTCGTCCTGTCACAGCTATATAGGCCATTTGCGAACTACCTGCACGTCCTGTCACAGCTCTAGAGGCCGTTTGCGAACTCCCTGCTCGTCCTGTCACAGCTATAGAGGCCGTTTGCGCGCTCCCTGCTCGTCCTATCCTGGCTATCGAGGCCGTAGGGAATCCTAATCCTGTACTGTCCTGGCTATGGAGGCCGTGTGAATTATTTGTGTGAAATTGTGTCTAGCCAAGGAGGCTGCCTCTGCACACCCAGCATTAATCTGTCAAACCCCAAGTCGTCTGGTGTCGGTCTCTGATCTCCGTTGTACAGTCTACGCCCTGGTCTCCTGATCGGGGCTGGTTCACCAAGGGGTGTTTCTGTTCCTTGATCCGGCCAGTGTGGTGGTCTGTTATGGCTATGGTGGACCTCCGCTTCTCGAAGGGGGGTCCTCGCACGCCGTGGGTGTCTATGTTGGCTGTGGTGGTCTTCTGCTCCGCTGTGGTGGTCTTCTGCTCCGTTGTGGTGGTCTTCTACTCCGCCGTGGTGGTCTACTGTAGGCTCTGGTGGTCTTCTGCTCAGCCGTGGTGGTCTACTGTCTGGCTCTGGTGGTACTCTGCTCCGCCGTGGTGGTCTACTGTATGGCTCTGGTGGTCTTCTGCTCCGACGTGGTGGTCTACTGGCCTGCTCTGGGGGTCTTCTGCTCCGCCGGGGTGGTCTTCAGTCCCGTCTGTTCTGTTGTGGTGGTCTTCAGCTCCACCTGTGCTGCTGGCCCCGCCCTGGTTCTCTGCTCCGCTGGTCCTGCCTCAGTGCATGGTCTCTCCACTTCTAGGTGGCCCTCCATCCCTCCCCCTGTTCTGCCTCCCTCCGGAATCGTAAAGTGTTTTGAGCGTCTGGAAGCCGCTCCTGGGGGGGGGGGGCTCTGTCACGAATCCGGCCCATGAACTTCCATCTGCTAGCCATCAAAGGTCAACCTTTCCATTTTCATTGACTCTCGCACTACACACTGTTGCACATCCCCCCGGACTACATATCCCATCATCCAATGCACTAATGACACACACACAGTTGATTGCACACAGATGTAACAGATTGCACCCAGGCTGTTTAATATACAAATCCCTCACTATTTAACACTCATGGCTGATCCTTCCCTCTGCGGAGTATGGTTAGCGCCTATCTTTTGAGAGCTACTCTACCGAGCCCTCGTTCCCGCCTGAAGCCTTAGCCTTAGCCTTCGCCTTAGCCTTCTCGGTTTCTGATCTTCGCCTGGTTTCCTGGATTTCTCCTTTAGCCTTGCCCCTGTGATTCTGTCTGCAGTTCATCGACCCACGCTAGCACTAGGATTATTCTTGTGTCTTGCCCGCCATATACCTGTTTGACCCTGCCTGTTTTATGACCACGTCTCTGTCTTTTCCTAATAAAAAGCTTGCATATGGATCCGCACTTCTCACGTCTTGTCAGCCCCATAACGGGTATGATGATGCTTATTATTATTATTACTACCATTATTAATACATTTAGTAAAATAATACATTTCTCAGTAATAATAATACTACTACCATTAAATTGTAAACTAATGATGTTTCAAAATGTACCCACACACACATAATTATCATCTGTTAAAAAAATTGGGTCAGAATAATAATATAATAATAATATCGATAATTACACATTTACCAGATTATCCTGATGATGTGATAATGATGATTATTATTATTAATATTATTAATCAATAGTGTTGTTATTTTTATTAACAAATATTAATATTACATTTCATAAAATTCAAATGGTCAAATAATAATAATAAAAAAGAATGAATAAATAAATAATGATAACATAACATAATCACTATATAATATAATCGGATAATAAACAGGTAAACCGATGCTCACTTGAAGGCGTTGTAAATGGGTCTGAACCAGCACACGTAAGAGCAGGGGGTGAAGAGAATAACCCAGATGATGGACATGCCAAAGTTAGTCACTCCTCCTCCTCCAAACATCCACGCCATACAGCCCAAGAAATTCACCAGCAGCGTCACGCCGTACACTGGAACAACAGCAGACTATTAAACCATCACAAACACACCTGGACATCTGCACAGATGGATCAGAGATGAGAGAAACCCTTCTGTTCCAAAAGCTCCTCCTTTAGAGGAGAGGAGAGAGATGCGAGATGAGGGTGTGATGAGGTGAGAGGGAGAGGAGGAAAAGGGTGGGGTTGAGTGTTTGAGAGAGAGGCGGGGCGAGAAGAGGTTGGGAGTGAGAGAGTGGGAGTAGGAGGCTGAGAGCGGGAGGGAGTAGAGGGGAGGAGAGGGGGAGGAGTGCAGAGAGTGGAGGGGAGGGAGGGAGAGAGTCGGATGATGGGGTGTGATTGAGAAGGGCAGGAGTGTGAGAGGATTGGAGAGGGAGGGAGGGAGGGATCGTAGAGATAGATGGAGGAGACGAGAGAGAGAGAGTGAGGGTGAGCGAGGGAGGGGGGGAGAGAGCGGGAGAGAGAGGGAGAGAGAGAGAGAGAGAGAGTGAGAGAGAGAGAGAGAGTGAGAGAGTGTGTTTGTGTGTGTGAGAGAGAGAGAGAGAGAGAGGGGGGGGGGGAGGGGGAGAGAGAGAGGATGCTTTATCAAGAAGAGTAACCTGATGATCCACAATCCAGCATCTCAACTACTGCACTGCATTTGAACAAAGCTTATGGATGTCATATAAGCTGAAGACACACACTTACTGAACACAGAGCTAGAGCAGTTTAGCCAATAAATACACTTGTGTTACACACAACTGTGACATGCATATGGGATCAGATTCCCGCCAAATGTATTGCAGTCACGGATAAAAAAATAACAAGCGTGAAACCAAAATTTAAAAACGCAAGTAAAATTATATTGCACAAAATTTAAAATAAAAGCAAAGTTTTCAGAATAGCAAACTGTCACGATCACCAACACCATCCCTGACTTTTGCCATTCACCCTGGACTACATTCCCCATTATCCTTTGCCGGACTCATCATCTATTGCATCACCTGTCACTCATTAGATCTCATCATCAGTTCATAGCTGTCTCACATTAGAAGGACTTTAAAAGATGCACACACACTCGAACCCTTTGCTGGTGATTGTTTAGCCTGTAATGATTCCTAGTTTCTGTTATCCTGCCCGTGTTTCCTTGTTTTGCCTTGCCTTGCCTTTGTGTATTTTGGAATCTTCTTGAACTGTTTCCTTGTTTTTAGATTGTTTGCTGCCTGCCCTGACCATTGCCTGTTTACGGATTACACTTTGTCTTTGCCTGGGATATTATTGTTTGCTGGTACTTGACCCTGCCTGTCTGACCACGTTTACAAATAAAGCCTGCATTTGGATCCTCAACTCCGTTGTCACTATGCCTCCTTCATTACTCAAACAATGGTCACGGATCAAAAAATAATACGTGTAAATCAAAAATGTAATAACGCATTTAAAAAAATAATAAGCATGAATCAAATCTTTAAACACATTTAAAATCATATTGCACAAAACTGAAATATTAATGCAAAATTATCCGAACTCCACACAAAATCATGTTTTCCTTGGTTATATTTATCAATTTTTTGTGCTCTCAGACATTTTCTGCACATATTTTTTTTTTGTATGCTTATGCTGTTTTTCCCTTCACTCTTTATTCCACATTCTGCGCTTCTTCTTCCAAATGTTGCGGTTAGAGTTTCATGTCTCTCAGGGCGGGCTTAAGCATCATCATTGGTCCACTAGTTCTAGATTGACAGCTCCTCCTCAGCCAATCAGCCGAAGAGGGGCGGTGACGTCACTCCAACACGCCCCATTACTGCCAATGCTCCGTGTTCTGTGTTCACTTGTACAGGTGAACTTGTACACACCGTTATATGTGTCTGTCTGTCACTGCTGTACGCCTACCTGGCGATCCGTAAACGTTAAATGAGTAAATCGGTAAATTAATTTTGAATTAATGTAATGTTTTTGTATTGAAAATGATAGTGTTACAGAGTAGACAGTTACAGAGGGCAGGTGGATTTGATATACACAATGATTTATTTGTGTGTTGTGTTTATTTGCATAGCTACATATATGATAGATTGAGGAGGAGCTGTCAATCTAGAACTAGTGGACCAATGATGACGGTTAAACCCGCCCTGATTTACATGAAACTCTAACCGCAACATTTGGAAGAAGAAGCGCAGAACGTGGAATAAAGAGCAAAGGGAAAAACAGAATAAGCATACAAATGTGCAGAAAATGTCTGAGAGCACAAAAACTGAGAAATATAACCAAGGAAAATTTTGCATTAATATTTCAGTTTTGTGCAATATGATTTTAATTGTGTTTAAAGTTTTGATTCGTGCTTATTATTTTTTAAAATGCGTTATTAAATTTTTGATTTACACATTATTTTTTGATCCATGACCATTGTTTGCTATTCTGAAAACTTTTCTTTCATTTAAATGTTGTGCAATATAATTTTGCTTGCGTTTTTAAATTTTGGTTTCACACTTGTTATTTTTTTTTTTTTATCCGTGACTGCAATACATTTGGCAGGAATCTGATCCCATACATGCAGTCTACTTAACGACCAAAAGAGAAAACGAGAAAAATATTTTTAATAATTCTAGGAATTTAAGGGGGAAAAATACATTGAATTAATAATAATAATAATAAATAAGTAGAATTTGTAGAAAAGCATGCCATTTCACTCAAAAACAACGATGAGAGGATACCTTTGGCAGGAGCAGCTACAAGTAGGATCTACAGCAGGAGAAGAGCATTATTAATGTAATAGAGCACAGCCTGATACACTGTCATCCACAGCAGTGTGTCTGTAATAAACAGGCCAGTGTTTCTCAACGTTACTGCATCCGCATCATTGTTGAAACCCCTCAGAACAAAATATGCTTACTGATTTCATTAGTGCAGTGAGCTAATGAAGTATAAATCACCACTAGTTAGTAGGCTTACCCAGTCTGCAGCCATATCAGTTATGTGCAAGATATACTGTATGTCAAAAATATGCAAAAAATAACAAATACTAATATATTTGTAATTACACATTTTAATGATGAAGTTGCAGTTTAGTACATTCAAATTGTATGCGCTTTAGTATGTTAGTCAGTTATTGACATTATTACAAAGTGCACTATAAGTGTAGTTAAAGAAACACAGTTATGAATGTCACTATAATGGCTATTTATTTATTTATTTTAAATATACTTTTAAGATTTGAAAAACACTACAAGTGCACATTCAGTACAATTGGACACTTCATCACAAGGGGAAGCTGCGGCAATATCTCAGTAATAAGCAAGATAATATTATTTTGTAATATTTGCACATTTTAAAGATATGTAGGTTACTGACTGGTTTTTGATTGGCTTTTCAGGTAAAAATACTGTAAAAATATACAAATACTTAATAAGATATACTAATCTATCTCAGACATACATTGGTTTAAAAAAAATATATTCCACAGACTCCGTGCAATCACAGTTTACACCACTAGGGGTCCGAGACAGAACACGAGGAGATATGTTCCCAGCAGCATCTCTGTGAATTAGACCTAGTTATTATTTTAGGTTGGTTTGGTGTGTTTTCCAGACTCACAGATCCACAGATGGTAGAGTCTCTTGCACATGGTGCGGTGCTGGTCAGGAATCTCCTCAAAGTCCTGGTGGAAGCACGGCTTCAGAGGAATAAAGCCAGGCAGAGGAGGAAAGTTGTTCTCTACAGGACAAATCAACAGAATAATGCATACATGTACAGTAAAATGCACTTTGTTATTGTTTATACTTTTGTAATGAATGAAGTATTATTAGTAGTAGTAATAGTAGTATTATTAAGAATTTATTTAGATATTTAGTTAGTTAGTTAGTTGGTTAGTTTTGATTTAGCATGCTTACCAGCCATTGGGAAACTGGTGTTGGCTACTTGTGCTTAAGAGCTGTGAAACTACAAGTGAAAAGCATACATATGATCAGCTCAATGTATGTACATTATGAACATTTACAGAATAATGAACATTGACCAACAGTAGGGCATGTAGGGGCAAGTTGTCACAGAGTTTGAAACAATTACCTTTTTATGTTCAACAAGGCTGCATTTATTTGATTAAAAATACAGTACAAAATTGTGAAACATTATTGAAGTTTAAAACAGCTGTTTTCTCTGTGAATCTCTGTTAAACTGTAATGTATTTCTGTGATCGCAGCTGTATTTTCAGCATCATTCCTCCAGTCTTCAGTGTCACACGATCTTCAGAAATCAGTATAATATGATGATCTGCTGCTCGAGAAACATTTCCAATTATTATCAGTGTTGAAAACAGTTGTGCGGCACAATATTTTGGTGTAAACTATGATAACCAACACAAAAGGACAAAGAACCCCGAATACGTTTATCACAGTACCAACGCGCCGCCGAATTAAATTGTTTAAAAGTGACAGATTGTAAAGACATTTATAAAGTTACACAATATTTTAAAATATAAAATTGCCCTGTCCCACGCCCGGGTTACTATCATTCAAATAATCGAATACATGTTTACAGTTCCCACATAAATACCAAGAAGCAGAAACTTCAGCACTGATAATATTAGGAACCATTATTAATCAATCGCTAATAATTGGGCACAAAATCAGCATATTATACTGATTGAAGTCATGTGACACTGAAGATGGAGGAATGATGCTGAAAATACAGCTGAGCATCACAGAAATACATTACAGTTTAACACATATTCACACAGAAAACAGCTGTTTTAAATTCTAATAATATTACTGTTTTTACTGCATTTTTTATCAAATAAATGCAGCTTTGGTGAACAGACATTACAAGATCTTATCTTAAAAACATTAAAACATCTTAATGACTTCCAACCTGACACTATAGCCTATGTTAATATAATAGTATATATATATAAAAGAAGACCTTGAGGTACATATTAGCCTAAATATGTGGGCATTTGAATATAGTCATGGACAAACAGGAGTCAAAAAGGTCTCTGAGATCGTGTTATATTCAAAGTCCAGCTGAAGAACTGCATGCTTTGTTTAAAACGACGACACTTTGAACTCTCTTGAAGCTGATAGTGTTTCATGTCTGCATGTGTGGAGGCTGGGAGTGTGTTAAGAGCTCTGGATTAAGACACAGGATCACAGACAGGCTATAAGTGTGTGTTTTCTATACTGACACACTAAAATGCGTCTCGACATTTATCTTCGGACTATTGCTTACATCCCTAATGCTGCATGTGTTTGTTTCGCGGACATTTACTACAAACAGTGAGCAAATGAAATCCATCCATCATGTCAGCTCAAGCTAAGCTCAGAGACCGAATGGAGAGGAAAATAATCGCCTTACCTTGTCCTGCACACCGAGAGCCCTACAGTAACATGACTTCTAGTGCATGCTTAAGCACTCTTTCACAGCAAACCAAGCACAGCACAAACTAAAGGAAGCAGAGACGCTCGTTTCTTCAGTTTCTTGTAATCTTCATTGCGTTAACACATTCCTCGCATATCCAGACACATCAATGACTACGCTTACGAATTTTAGCCAATAGGAGTGCAGTATTACGTTCTGAACACGCCCTCTTCCACCTCGTTGGCCAATCACCGCGCTGGACGGCGGTTGCTGTCCGCGGTGCTGAAGTTGTGTTTGGTGCGCGTGTTAAAGACCTTCGACCTGCGACTGACCTCGTTATCATTACCAAGTATTTGATTATCAAGTATTTTCATGCATATAAACGAATGCATTCTCCAAGATGTTCTTCTCTACAAATGTAAAGTTATTCGTATTTTAATCACAAGAGATTTCAAATACCTCAGAAAGGGATTTAACAAGTGCACCTAATAAATGTCCAAAAAGGCAAATATGAGTTTCACATATTTGTATCAACAACCAACATAAGTGTGTAAATCATTAGATCAATTATGGAAGCTGTTATAAACTCCTGAGAATATAGAGTGAAGTTCTTCCTCACTGTAAACAAATGCAAATGTTCTAAATAAAGGACATGTTTTTGGAGTAGCCTACGCTATTTCAAAGTTCAGTATGTCAAGTTTAATTCAATTATTTTATATTGTTTCTAAAATATGTTTCAGTGTTCGTGCATTTGCATTGTTTCGCCACTAAGTAGCAGAGTTTCTATGTCAACTCATATCTACTTTAAAGCTTAATTTCTTAGTTCTATCATGCTTATAAATGTACAAACGACATTTCCTCCTTACAATTACATTACATACTGTAAGTAAACTCATAAAACGCTCAAATACACTTATGAATGCAACTGATATATTCATCTTATGGACAATGTTTTAACTTTGGGAGGTACATAGATAAATAAGGCATTTATTTGTCTTTATAATTATGCATTTCTTAATTATTTGGTGACGTTATGGGATCAAATGCATGCAAGCAGAGCGAGGATGAGGGTGGAGATTAATGACAGTGAGTGAGGACTGGTAATCTCTCCTGTCAGGCAGATCAGACCTCGTCTTTATACTGGCTTCAGAGCTGGAAAAGCACTCAGTCGTCGCTGGGGAGATGAAATAACCGCTTGTGAAGATGATGCGCGGATACAGACCGGTGAGTAGTTTGAACAGATGAATATTATGCATGTGTTTTTTCCCACTGGAGAATAATTTGAACTTGCTTTTTTCATATTTAAAAACATTGTCTCCTCAAATGTTACACTTTCATGAACATGCGATTTTTTAAAAATGTTAAAACAAGCTCGAATGGCATCGTTTTTTTATTATTCTACTTGTCGTAACTATTGCAAAATACTGTATTGAGAAGAAAAAAGACACTGACTTTTTTTTAAATAAAATAGCTGTTTTTCATCCTTATAGGGGAAAAAAAGAAACTCTGATTGAAATATTACTTGCACAAATAACCTGGTTTTTAATTACAAAAACATATTTTATATACAACGGAATGTTGACTACCTAAAGGAATCACAACGAAAGTAATTTTTACCAAAGATCAGGAAGAAGTAGTTCATTTATTGCACACTTTTTATAGTTCATAATTCATATTCACATGCAGTACAGGCTATGGTTTATATATGCAACTGATATGATGTTTGCAGTGAGACTGAAGCTGTAGCAAAAAGATGATTTAAGGATCTCAATATTGCAATATGGCTTTTTTAATTCAAACCGTGGATCGGAGGATTACAGTAGCTTTACCTGAGGACACCCCAGTGCTTCAGACACAACACATCCTTCACAATGATTGGTCTGCTGCATTCATATATTCCCATAACTGCTGCATTTGCCGCCTGTTTCTGTGTCTACAAACCTTATCTGTTTGGTCTCCACAGACTCCCGTCTCCAACTCGACTCTGTCCTTCTGTGGCTCTGATAACTCCTCAGCATATAAGGTTGATAATGGCCTGCTGAATAACGGCTGCTTTCTGGACGCTCTCGGTGTCGTCCTTCATGTCTTCTTGCTGTTTAGCACCTTCCCCATCCTCTTCATCGGTGAGACGCTTTCTCAGACTTCACATTTTGCACTTGAGATCAACTCATTATGAACCTGGGCTTGGGTTCAGATATGGTCCTCCAAGATAAGATAAGAATATCAAACATTGTTCAAGTGCATTGAGAAAAATCACAGCTACACTCAACTGTTTCCAAATCGTACCATGTTTGGTTCCCCAATGAACCTTTCAATTAACAGTTTTTAAAAGAAGCTATTTTGTTTAATGTAAAGTACATTTGAATAATCTAAAGAACCTTGTGTGCAATGGAAAGGTTGCATTGATGTTATAGGTAGAGAAGCTTTATTTTTAAGCTTTTAAGGCGCTGTGGTTTTGTGTGATGGTGTGGTTGTGTTCGTAGGCTGGGGCAGTCAGAGCTCTAAGGTTCACATTCATCACAGCACGTGGCTTCATTTCCCTGGTCATAACTTCCGCTGGCTGCTCACCATTGTCCTGCTCTTCGTGCTGGTGTGTGAGATCGCTGAGGGGATCGTGTCGGACGGGTGAGAACAACTACTAAACGATGGCTTCGCTTCAGTCGTTATCAGCCCATTGGTGCTTGACAGTTTTGCAGTTATTTAGTCATGAGGAATAAAAAAGTTTTGCTCTAAGGTTCACATTCATCACAGCACGTGGCTTCATTTCCCTGGTCATAACTTCCGCTGGCTGCTCACCATTGTCCTGCTCTTCGTGCTGGTGTGTGAGATCGCTGAGGGGATCGTGTCGGACGGGTGAGAACAACTACTAACTAATTGCTGGGGTGGGGGCGCTTCAGGTCGTATCAGGGGGGGGGCGCGGCATTGTAATGTCGATGTTACCGTTTTAGCAAGTTATTTAAGAAATGATTAATCATACAGGAATCAAACAAGTCTTTATATATATATATAGTATATATTTAGTATTGTGTAGTTATTGTGTATTGTATCATCAGATACAGGTCTCGAGTTTCTCGAGCAGCAGATCTGCAGTATATATGACTGATTCTGAAGACAAGTGCCTTGGGGAATTACTGGAGTAATGATCGAAAATGCAGCTTGATCGACAGAAATAAGTTGTTAATAGTATAACTATCAATTGCAGCCTAGCGGAGCAGAAGAGACACTTTCAAAAACCTTAAAAATAATATATATTTTTAGGAATTTAAACATGTTAGTTGCATTGAGATACTAAAAATGTGCGTGTAAAAAAGCCATATTTTTCAGCACAGACTATAGATAATACGAGGCAGTTCAGTCCCGTGACGAGTGTGATTGTCGGCTGCAAGGCTATTATACCGGACGAAAGAAATTCCTCCACCAGTTTAATCAGGTCTTGCGTCATCTCTCTACCAATCTAACATGCCTGGGGCAATTGACTCTGAATAGAAGCTGCTGCATCACGTCCATACTCTCTCTTAACCAATAACATAGAGACCTCCACGTCTCCCAAGCTCTTATAGGTATCAATGCAGCACCCTGACAGCATGATTCATCACTGGACTGATGCAGTTATTATGATCCCTGAGATATACACTGAATGTAGTGCAGTATGCAAACGTCTCATAATACGTTCATGAATATTCTCTTCTCACCGCAGCAGTGCTGATAGCTTTGGACTGGTATGGCGCTTTATCACCAAAAGCCTCAAAGTATGGGGTGAAGTATGACTATCACGGGGGGGCTCGAGTGGTTTTATGGATGCTGCTTTTCTGCATCACAGGTACTAGAATCTGAGCCAGTCTTCTCTTAGACGGCTTGCTGCTGGATGGTCGGGGTCAAAGTGATACGAACCTGCGGGAGGGTAAATCAACAAGGGTAGTCCATAGGATTGGGTTTAGAGTGCTTGTGTTTGTAGTGAAAATAATGCAAATGGAAATCTTCCACCGAGATTTGATTAAGGAGGACGAATTGCTATAAAAAGAAGGAGGACAAGTTCCACCCGCTGAAACATGAAAGTTTGCTGTAATTCCGCGCGGCTCAGGCCATCCAAAATCTAGGTGACTCTTTCATCAGTTGAACAGTGAAGAAGAGTTTTAGCTGAAACCGTGCTCCTTGTGAATCATAAAATGTAAGTCAGCAGCTGTACATTTTTGAGAAGAAGGAAAAAAAAAACACAAACTAAACCCCCACGGCTCATGACAATATATTGAGGTCTTATGAAGTGAAACAATCGGTCTGTGCAAGAAACTGAGCATTATTTACAAAACCATTACCATTATTTCCACTGGTGACATCAGAGATGTCATGCATAAAAATTGTATCTTTGATCATTAAATTGCACAATTGCAAGAAAAAATATTTATATTAAAACCTGTATATTAAAACCTGTGTGAAATGCATTTACTGGAAAAATACTTGTCTGAAAAAAACTAGCCTATAACCATCGCGCCTCCATGTCAGGCAATAAAATAAAATAAAATAAAATAAAATACAATAAAAATAAAATAAAATAAAAAGAAATAAAATACATCAAAATAAAATAAATAAAATTAAAATATGTTGGTACTACTACTCTACTATTACTACAAATATAATAATAAGATAAGCTAATAACGTTATAAATATTAATATATACATATAAATAATCAAATACAATATATAAATAAGATAATAAATCACTTTTTGTTTTACTGTAGACAATGGAACTTCTGTGAAAATATAAATATTTGGGCACCCATTTTTGCTGGAAAATTAACTAAATAAATAAAAACTTTGGAGACATTGACGATTTGGCATAATTTTACCGCAAATATATAGAATAATAATTCATCATTGTTCTTATTTATCAATACAATAACAAAAAATTAACACCCAAAATCATAAATAAATGCTTATTATTCTTTAACTGGGATACTGGCAGAAAAATATAGACAGTCATTGCTCGCGAAGTATTTGCCGCACTGCTGTTAAAATACCTAGTCCTCCGTCATCTCCTCTTTACAAGAAGCCTCCACCTAGTTCTTCTGCCTGCCGTATAGCACATTCCTCGGGGCGGGGTCGGCAGTTCCACAGACAATAACTTACAGGGGGGCAGGGAGGACAGCTGGTGGGCGGCTTTAGGTACTGCACACACCCAGACCTCATCCCTCGTGTGTTGCATAATCGTAGCTCTCCAGCTTCCTCCTTTGTGACTAGATATTAACAATTACTTTTTACAGAGCCTTGGCTCAATAGACAATTTCCCCACGCGGAATCCAGCTGGCACTTCCTCCGCGAGGCACATGAACTATCTGTTTTGTCTGACGCTGTTATTCTGAAGCTGGACGGGGGTGACGACCATCCCATCAACTTTCCGCTGGCTATTAGCTAAGCTTTTAGCAAAGGGCTGGTGTTCTTCTGAAGAGAAAAAAAACTCAATCCGGTCTTGAATTAGCGTACTAGCTTAGAAATGAATTTCATAACAAATCATCACGGGGATAAGTCGCAGGCTCGTAACCGGACCATCGTTTGGCCTCGCGAGGTTTGGTTCCAGAAATAATTCATCATCTGTTTTTGACATAAACATAAGTAATTCTGGAGTTTGAACAAATTGGAAACAAAGTATCTAGCCGTGTGCAAAACAAGTCTTGTTTTAGAAACCTACTAGTTTTACTAGAGCATCCTTTGTGAAAGTGTATACTTCAGATGAGAACTGATTGCCGCTTTCCTTGTAACACTTAATTGCATGTTATCTACGTTTACAGAATTGCTTCATATTTTGAAAATTTTATATTAAAGGAAATTAGTTAAAACTTAAGAGTGCTTTTTAAACCCACTTACGTAGAACTTCACGACATCTTTATATGTAATTTTATAATTCAATTTGTCAGTTTTCTATTGTGTTGGGTGTTAAGAAAGTCATGAATGTGTCTCTCTTTAAAAAGCATTTAAGAGGCTTTTTATTTCATTATTTTTTTTTAATATTACATCTTCATGTACAGTTTTTTTAAAAATATGCTATTATGTTTTGAAGTTCGCTAACAGTGCGTTTCAATAACATTAACCACTCTTCTTTTCACAAAGATTACTCAAAAAAACAGTGAAATTGTTTCAAAAAGCCAATGAAAATTAGACTTTTTTATTTTATTTTTTAAAATACAATACTTATTACTGCGTATTTCTTTTGTGATACTTCATTTTTTAATGTTTTCATGTTTTCATGTTGTAAAGCATGTTCATTTTTGCTAAATACTTTTATTTTCTTTTGCAAAGCTTTATCTTCTTTGCAATGCTTCATTCTTTTACAAATATCTGTGCCATGGTTTTGACTCCATAATGAATGTATTTTCCAACCAATGCTCCTGTAACAGACTTAAAAACACAAAATGTTGATTTATGTGACTGAAGTCAAATATAACAATTCCTGTTATTCTGGAGAAGACAAATATCAATGCTGTGAAATACAGAGTCTGGGAAGAGCCATTTTTGGATTTGTTTCAACATGTGGTCTTTGTTTTTTAATTGATTGAAAAACTTGAGTGTTCTTCACAAAACCTAGATCCACTGAGCACACGGAAGATGAATTAGAGAGCTTGAGCATCGATGTCCTCGCTGATTCTCATGTCGTAATTGCAGCAAATCCCTGCATCCAACATTACAAGTAAAGCTTCCCAAAACAGTAAATCTGTTACAGCAGCGAAAGAAGGAATGAACGATGGTTTTGAAATCCAAAAGCACGTGGGAGTGTGGTGCTGATGCTTGACTAATGATGGCGTTCTCTCTTGGGTTTCAGCGCTACATGTGGTTTCCGTGTCCCACAGAGGTCAAGCCGCCGGATGACCTCCAGGACCTGGGCGTTCGTTTCCTGCAGCCGTTCGTTAATCTGCTGTCTAAGAGCACATACTGGTGGATGAACACCTTCATCACCTCTGCACACAAGCGGCCCATCGACCTGAAAACCATCGGCAAGCTGCCCATTTCCATGAGAGCTCTCACCAACTTCCAGCGGCTCCGCAAGGCCTTCGACGCGCAAGCGGTACAGTAACTTTCTTCACTGCGCTCACCATATCTGTATTACATTGTGAGGATTTACCCCGTCCAGTCTGAAGGTCTAAAGTCTCACTTTATTGTATTGAGTGTCGGAGACATTTAGGATTTACTAATATAATATAATTTTAATATTTCAGGTTTTAATTTAAGTTGATTTCAATTTGATTTCATTTGGACACGATATTGTCTTATCACATCCTTTTGTGGGGTTTTGTAAGATTGTTTTACAAAGTTTTTGAGTCTCTTCTTCATTTATTTGTTTACCAATACAGACTATTCTTACAATTTAAATCGCTGTTTTCTGTGTGAATCGCTGTTAAACTGTATGTTATTTCTCTGTATTTTCATCATCATTTTGCCTCCAGTCTTCAGTGTCACATGATCTTCGAGAAATCATTCTAATATGCTTACTCTGCTCTCTAGAAACATTTGCTGATTATATCGTGGTTGAAAACAGTCGTGCTTGCACACTACGTTTGTGGAAAAACTGACTGTGAATACATTGTCTTTGAATAATATAAAGTACAACATATTTTAAATATTCATATTGTCTGTCAAAATCGGTCCCTTTTGAACATTTAAGTGACTTTGCAAGAGCATTTCTTAAACTTGTTTACCCCAAACTATGCACGATAGTAGATATATATAATATAAATGATATATATATATATATATTATTATTTTTGTTTTTATATAATAATATATATAATAAATTATGAGGTCGAATGGGGCATTAGGGAACACTGATGCAAATCACAACAAAGTGCCTTTATTAACACTTAACTGAAAAATAATGAGTGAAAATAGACAATATCACTCAGAGTTTGTGCAAACTGGTTATGAAAGGCCAGCAGTATGTAATCTGGATTCCAGGAAGAGCAGCATGTAAGCAGATATTACATAAATTTAAACGGTTGGATCCTTTTCTCTGCCAAATTCAGAGATCTGCAAACTCTGATATTTTTAGTTTTCAAGCATCTGTGTGTGTTTTTGGCTGATCCAGCCTGTTTTGAGTTGACGTCCGCTTGTATAACCAGACTGCTTATGTCCTTAATACAGCAGAATCGCTTTTATCCCCTTTGTCCTGAAAAACAGAAGGGACTTCAGATACACTTCAG
The DNA here is from genome assembly GCA_018155175.1 of Sinocyclocheilus anophthalmus. Classification (NCBI taxonomy): domain Eukaryota; kingdom Metazoa; phylum Chordata; class Actinopteri; order Cypriniformes; family Cyprinidae; genus Sinocyclocheilus; species Sinocyclocheilus anophthalmus. The sequence goes on along the minus strand of JADLZN010002218.1, from coordinate 201,387 downwards.
ATCAAAGCCCTTATGTAAGATACGATAGCAAATCTGTTTGGGTGTGGAATTTACATAATCAGCACACCGGTTACTAAATTGCCAGTTTAGAGAGGATTCAAATGAATCATAGTCTGTCGTAAACACAGTGTTTTACGCTGAGCTCTGTGCCACGCAGGAGAAGGGTCCGGTCCCTCTGAAGGGCTCACGGTGGATCTGGCTCGCTCTGCGTCAAGCGTTCGGCCGGCCGCTGGTGCTCAGCATCACCTTCCGCTTCATAGCTGACCTGCTGGGCTTCGTCGGGCCGCTCTGCATCTCGGGGATTGTTCATCACATCAGCAGCGACAATCACAGCGCTCTGCCTCCGGTACCATTGCATATAATACAGCATACACAGCAGCTATTCGGACCGTTAAGATGCACTTAAAGGGATAGTTCACCCAAAATTGAAAATTGTGTCATTAATTACTCACCCTCGTGTCGTTCCAAACACGTAAGGCTCAGAGAGCTGTTGGAAACAAGTTATATGATATTTACTTCTTAAAAAATAGGTTGCTCTGGTTAAGATCGAATATGTACTCTACAAATATGTGATCCTCTGTCTTTACAAACACAAGGGGGATGATACAATGTTTATCGCATCCCGTGATCAATTTGAACACACTTCAAGCGCTTCGAGAGCTCAGAGATTGCTGTGATATATCTCAAAGCCATTAGATGACTGTATGCTCTGAGCTTTAATAAATATATAAAAACTAGCCTTCCTCCCTTACTAGATTTATTGGCCTGTTTGTGGCCACTTTCTTTCTTTCTTTTCCTTTCTTCCTTCCTTCTTTCTTTTCTCTTCTTTTTTCTCTGATTCTGATTCTCTCTTCCTTCCTTCCTTCCTGTCTTTCTTTCTTTATTTCTTTCTTTCTGTACGTTCGTTTCTTTCTCCAATTGAATATAAAAAAGTTATAAAAAAATATAATTGTAATGAATGAAAAAAGCTAATTAAGACTTTCTGCTACAGTCTGTTTCTGTCACAGGATAAAAAAAAAGAAAAAAAAAGCAATTGTGACTTTTTATCCCATAATTCAAGTTTTTTTTCTCATAATTCCAAATAAATCAAACCATTTAAAAAAGTCAGAATTGCGAGAGATAATAAACTTGCAATTGTCAGAACTATAAGATAAAAAACTTAGACTTCAGAAGAAAAAAAATCTGAATTGTGAAAATGAAATTTGGAATTGTGAGGTAAAAAGTCACAATTACCTTTTTTTTTTAATTCTGTGACGAAATCGTGCTTCCACAGAAATGTGGCCTGGACGTGTTTTTGCAAGATTGTCCCACTGCTGGACACTTGACACGCTTGACTCTGTTTGTAGGTGAAGCTGCTCGGAGTGCACTTCATCTCGTCAGAAGCGTTCCTAGCGAACGCATATGTTCTGGCGGTGCTGCTGTTTCTGGCGCTGCTGCTGCAGAGAACCTTCCTTCAGGCATCTTATTACGTGGCCATCGAGACCGGCATCAAACTCAGAGCAGCCATTCAGGTGAGATTCCCTCGGCTTCAGTGTGTTAACGGCTTCATTAGACAATAGTCTGGTAACCTGGAAACAGTTTCTCTTTTGGTTTTTCCATTCAGACTAAGATTTACCATAAGATCATGCGTCTGTGCACATCTAACATGTCTATGGGCGACATGACCACGGCTCAGATCTGCAGTCTCGTGGCCCGGGACACAAACCACCTCATGTGGTTCTTCTTTCTCTGTCCCAACCTGTGGGCCATGCCGGTTCAGGTAAAGATCAACTAATGCTTTATGTAAATTACACCACGGGTTCCCAAAACTCAAACTCACACGAGGAATTTAAAGATGACAATTTCAATCATTTAAATATATAGATTTTAAAGAAAATAAAAAGGAAAACAAGTTGATTATAGAAAGAGAATAGAGGTGGCTGTGTTAGAGGGTCATTTTTTTTTTGATTTAATTTTATTTATTATCATTTTTTGTAAACAAAATATCACGTATCAACAGTTCTTTATGGGTTAATGATTCAAATCCACATGCGGTAAACCAAGATACAAGGGTTGAATATGTTTCTCAGTAAAATGTTTTATTTTAAAATGAATATATATAGACCGGCATAACTTAAAAATTTTATAATCAATTATTTGTAATATTGGTGATTTTAACACCGTTTGACAACCTGAGATTCTCTTGTAGTATATATTATATTATTATTATATATTGCAGGGTGATATAGCTCAATAACAAGTAAAATATAAAAAAATGTGGTTGCGTGAAAAATAAAGTAACGTAACTGAAATAAAAATAAAAAATAATAAACATAAGCTTTAAAGTTTCAGATAGTTCAGTCTCTTCTCGTTACATGGAGGTATAAAATAACCTTAAAACAAAAGTTTTTTAAATCGTAAACTATAAGAATATTTAAAATAAAAAAGTGTAAAAAATGACAAGAAAAAACGAATTAAAAAATGAAGTAACAGAATATATACAAATAAAAACTAATTAACTCTTTCCCCGCTAGCATTTTTAAAAAAGAGTTGCCAGCGATTTTCATTATTTTCACTAAAATTTGATGGCCTCCAGTATATTTTGCACTATGAATATTTGAATATGCAATACACCATAATAAAGATCAGAGCCTCTACTTTTAAACAAATTTTTTTTATTATAGCTTAAATCATTCTCTTTTTAATCAACACTTGAATATATATAGGTTTCATAAAAAAAATCATTATTTTGAGCAAACAAACAAAAAGGTGAGAAAAATCAAATTTTTATCAAAAACTACATATGGATAATATTCAGTACGATTATCAAAGGAATTAGTTAAAAAAAATTCTAAAAAAAAAAATCGCTTCCATCAACACCTCTAAAGCTTGCACAGACATACACCACGTCCTGATCAACATTTTACTCCGTAACATTGCGCAGTTTTCATTTATATGCTGTCTATTGCTGATGATCGCATTATTTTTCATACAGTATGCATCTGTTTACAAAAGAGATGGCTGGTTTCTCCGTCCTGTTCCGGTGTGTTTTCATTCGGGAGGTTTTGTACTCGTTCAGAAGATGCGTAATAGCGCCCCGAGTGTATAACAGTGAAAACACGAAAAGCCGTAAAAACTCGTCTTTGGCGGAGAAGCGCTGTCTTCTAAAAGACGAGATAACTCGTCAGTGGCGGGGAAAGAGTTAAACTATAATAGTGATTTTAAAATAACACTGATTATTAGTTTTAACTCTGATATTTAAAAAAAATACTGTTGTAAGTTGCACAATAAAAAATGTAAAAAAAAATTAAAATAATTTTATTATAAGTTGCCAATATTTGTTTTAAATTCTTCACTTCCAATTATTCAAACCATCGAGCTTTGAAGACCTCTGGCTTTTATTTTTGGAGGAACACTGGTGTAATTTGTTAACCCCTGCATTATATATACACCTGATAAATGTGTAAATGTGTTGTACGTCGCGCTGTATCGCTGTGCTGTGTAGATTGTGATGGGGGTTCTGCTGCTGTACTCTCTGCTGGGGGTCAGCGCTCTGATCGGTGCCACCGTCATCGTGGTTCTGGCTCCTCTGCAGTATTTTGTGGCCACTCGACTCTCACGGGCACAGAAGAGCACGCTGGTGAGCAGTTTACTGAGACTGTCACCATATTTAACTACTATACTGAACGACATAGCGTAGACTTCCTCAAGGCTAGTGTTTGCGTATGTTTCATTTCATTCTGTAATTAGTTCTACAGATCTGTGTACTAGTGTTAAATCCTACAGTTTTTGACAGAGTTGATAACATTTCTGACAGATAATATCATGATATGTATTGCCTTTCCCTTAGCGAATGTGCTATTCTGTCAGCAATAACCTGTCCATGGGCTTTTTTGATTACTGTCAGTTTAATTGCAGGCGATGCAGTGTTGCCAGATATTCCTATAAAAACTAATAAAAAATACACCAAAATTATTTCAAATTTTTTGCAAATAAGATAAAGATATCGCTGACTCTAAATTGCAACTTCTCACTTTATTAACTTTCTAAAGTGTCAAATTAAGTGAAAAAGACAAGTCCAAAATGCTTATAATAGCTTGATCTGGCAACCTATAAACTCTCTCAAGATTCGTTCACACCAGCAGCGTCTCGCAGCGATCCACTGACACTTAACAATCCTGTCCAATCCAAAATGTAACTGTGTGAACTGAATTATACGGTGGCCGAGAGAGCTCAACGCGCTGCAACTTAAGAAAACACATGCAAATTGAAAAAACACCAGCAAATTAAGAAAACATCTTCATCAGCTTGACAACACACGTGCTGCAAAATCCTCACAACACATGCAAATGAAGAAAAGAGAAAAGAAAACGCTGCAAATAGCACGGACCACAACTGAAATGTTTCAAGGGGACCCAAAAAAGTGACGGACCCAGCTGGGATTTGTTTTGTGCAGTGGCTTTTTTTTGAGTTTCTGCTAGTGATTCCTTTTTTTTTTTTTATTATTATTGAAGATATAACATTCACAGGGAATACAGTCATAGCAATAAATTACATACACAAACAGAATACAAAACAATAAATATAAAGAATAATAAAAATGAAATATAAACAGAACACAAACAAATAAATAAAAAGTTAAACATCCTTTTTTTTTTTAAATAAATAAATCATAAATATATTAAAATAAAAAATAACTTAAATGGAAATTACACATAAAATGTCAACTTCAAAGAATATACAAAACCCTTACATCAAAGTCAATATTTTTCCATCAACACAGTAGCTTTAACAGCTTTCTTATTAAGTTATGAGCAGAGAGATTCAGAAAATCATTTCAAATCAACATAAAAAATCCTAGGATGGAACGATAATCAGAAAAGTAATAATCGAACCGAAAATTCAGAACCCTCTAACCGCATAAGTTTCTAATGTCAATTAATTTCAGTTTTTGAACCCTGTTACACTCTTCCCTTTAAACACATACACCGCCTGTGGGAGTATTCGGCGGCTTAGAAGACTATGCAAGTTTTTTTTTTTTTTTTTTTAGGAAACTTGCTTTTTACATTAAAATTAAAACTGAAAAGTGCCATCATAAGATGTTTCCATTGCAAGCAATGTGTTCTTTTTGATTTCGGTTGTTCAAAATATTCAATATATAACCATAAATAGTTTGTGTTTCCTTCAATTATTTTAAAATCACAAAGATAAGAAACGCACTCTTCTATTAGAAAAAAAAAATCCACCTCGTCAATAAAAAATAATAATAAAATAATTGTTAAATAACCGTAATCAAGGTAAGATGTTCAATTAATCGAGATTTTAATATTAGGTCATATCGCTCAACCCTAATATTTTGTATTGACTATGAAATGAATAAATACTGGAACAATTTTATTGTTAGTTAATATTAACTAATTAGTTAAGTAGTTAACTAATGGGACCTTATGGTGAAGTGTTAATGTTTAAATGTACAGAATGTTGCTAATAATTTATTTCCACATCCATTGTGAGAGTCTTTAATAGTTTTCTACTAAAATTGGTAATTTGCTTTCAAATAAGCAGACAACAGAAGTGACATCTATTATTGTTTAAGACTATATTTGCATGTGCAATATAGAGATGCACAAGCATCAGCAGGTGGCGCTAGAGACTCACTCACCGTATTTGGTGGGAAAGATGTCCTCATCGGTCACCAGCTTCTGAACTGAACTCATGACGAAATCCACGTACTGCGGCGCTGTGCATTTCGTCTTCTTCCCTTTCTCGTCATACCAGAAGTACGTCCTGAGAGACAGATGTTTGATCGAGACAATGTCAGAATCCAGGTGATTTTTGCTTAGAAACACACAGACTTCTGCATCCTCACGGTTCCCCTACACAGATATCAATCCAAAAACAATATAGAAACCATCACAGAATTTGTAATTGTGCAGCCCTAATCTATACAGTATATAATATTAAACTATTTAATATCGGATTAAAAATGAGACGCGTGTTCTTGTACGGTCACATCTCTCCCCGAGGTCGAGCTGGAGTGCAGGTCGTGACCTCGGCCGCCGGGTCGCGACCCCTGGGAGTCTGGTTTCCGCTCGGCGCGTCTCTGAGAGTCTGCAGGCTTAATAATGGATAACTCACGTGTTGCAGGCGGTCATGGCCGGACACGTGTCTCCCGTGCAGAACTCCGAGATCGTGCTGTACTGCAGGTTGATGAGATTGAAGAACGTGGTGGCTAGAGAATCACACAGAGGATGCAACGATTAAGGAACGATAAAACACAGCATTCCTATAAAAGTCATCCAATAAAAACTAAGCCCTAAATACGCATTAGCAATGATCAGGTGACCATAACTTGTACTATGTGTAATAACCATTTTTTCGAAACATCGGCACAGATCTTTACACCTTTTTAATTTGTTTAAATTTTTTTTTTAATTGATGCAAATATGCACATTTAATAAGATTACATTTAACAGTATGTTAATTATCATTTATGAACATTAGCTATTATTGTGTCTATATACATATATTATGTAAGCTACCTATAATTTATCACGTAAAAGTACTGTGGTAATATATCAACAACTGTTTTCAACATCAGAAATGTTTCTCGAGCAGCAAATCAGCATATTATACTATCATGTGGAAGACACTGAAGGCTGGAGTAATGATGCTGGAAATTCAGTTTTGATCACAGGAATAAATTAAATTTTAACATAATATTCACATAGAAAACAGCTGTTTTACATTGTAAAATATTTCATAATTTTTACTGTATTTCTGATCAAATAAAATGCAGCCTTGTTGAAGTATATGACATGTATCTCTTAAATATTACTATGTAAATGAACCATCTACTCAACAAGTACCATATGAACTGATCCAGAGAAATGATTAACCATTAAAAGGCAGTGATTTTGGTTTAATAAGTGCTTGTGGAATTTGAAAGTGTATTCAAGTTTCCTAAATTAAGCCATACTTTGTGTTTTTTTCCCACATGTTTTCTTTCAAGATAAAGTGGAGGGGAATGCAAACAATGGTGTGATTCGTGGCTCTGGAGCTGATTTATCATGCGGTTATAACACAGAGATGAAACCATGTTTTCAAAACACGACTAGTAACTAGACACAACACAACTGCAGACGGTCAGCCGCGGTTGGGGTCAAGGGTCGGCCGTTGCCAGATTAAAAACAACCAACATACCGCGCAACGTGGGAAAATTATACCTAAAATTGGGGACCTTTTTTTTTCCTATGGCCCAATTTTTTTTTTTTAAAGCAAGTAAATATAATTAAACAGCATTTCAGGACATGATCCTTGGCTTCGGCTTCAGATGTGATCTTCTACCAAAAGAGCATCAACAACTGCATTGCGAATTTAATTTCTATTGCAGGGTTAATTCTATATGAGGAGATGCGAGTCACTCACTGCTGCAAGCGAGCCACTCGTTCAGGTCGATCTCTCTCGGTAAAACCACCAGCTCCTTGAGGTCGAAGTCGACGACTCTTACTGTGGTGTGTTCTGCATCCAGGTAATGCTTCTTCTCCTCGGGGGGCGGCTTCTTTCCATTGGGCTTCCCTTTGCCCTTCCTGTGCAGACGAAACGAGGGCGAACACAGGTTACTCAACATGATAGAGCTGGGAACAAAGTCTGAAACTCTTTAGAGCGGCAACTGGGCCTGAGCAAGAAAAAGAAAAAAACTACTACTACTACTAATACTAATAATAATAATAAATGTAATGCATTTATGTAATGGAATGGATGATATTATAAATCAGACCACAACTATTTATATCATATATTATAAATATGTAATATCTAATTAACCAGTATTAAGGACTCCCCCCCACATAATTAAAAAAAAAAATAAAATCATCATAATATTCACACACACACACAACCCTCGCACACACAACTCCTCACACTCGCGCATGCGCACACACACACACACACACTCTCTCACTCTCACACACGCACGCACACACACATTCTCTTTCTCACACACGCACACACACACTCTCTCAACTCGCACACACACACACACAGCACTCTCTCACACTCGGCACAGCACACCACCACACCCACACAACACGCACACACTCTCACACTCGGCATGCATTCATGCCCACACACACACACACTCTATCACCCTCTCAACGCACAAACACACACACACAAACTCCAACACACTCGCACACACACATCTCACACTCGTGCATTCATGCATGCACCCACCACCCACACACACACACACGCATGCACACAAACACTCGCACACACATATACTCTCACACTCGCGCATGCACGCACACACACACACACACACACACTCGCACACACACACACTCTCTTACACTCGCACACACACGCGCACACACACACACACACACACACACACACACGCACACACACACACTCTCTCACACATCGCACACACACACACAACACACACGCTCCTCACACTTCGCACTCTACACACCCACCCACAACAACCCCGCATCACAACACACACTCACACACTCTCACACCTCTCTCCCACTCACACACACTCACACACACACACACACACTCTCATCTCACCTCGCACTCACACACACACACACACACACTCGCACACACACTCTCACACTCGTGCATGCATGCATGCACACACACACACACACCCACACACACACGCATGCACACAAACACTCGCACGCACACAAACACTCGCACACACACACTCTCCCGCACACACACACACTCTCACACATGCGCATACACGCACACACACACACGCACTCTCACACTCCCACACACACACATAGACAGGCAGTGCTGGGTAGTAACTGATTACATGTGATCTGGATTACAAAATCAGATTCCAAAAAATGTTGTACTTGTAACTAAATTAGATTTAAAAAGCTCATAATCAGATTACCGTTACTTTTTATGGATTACATGATTACATATTATCGACACAGTAACAGTAAATTATTCATAATTTACTGATTCTCCCTAATTCTTTTTTTTTGTTCTCCACCCCAGAACAGAAAACCCTGATGTACTGTGATATTTAATGCACATAATGTTATTGATAAAGAATGAAAGGTATTTTCTCTGTATTTTTTATTTTATTTCAATACAGGGTAAACGAGATAGGTCAAAAGTAATCTAAACACAATTGAATACATTACTACATTACTGAAACTCACTACTACAATTTTGTGTACACATAACGGACACAATTGTAAGTAATCTACCCAGCACTGTATGTATGCATTTATATGTATATAAATATTATATAAATTAAAAACATTTCTTTATAAAATCACAACACTGAAATGTCCAAAAATAAATACATTATTTGAAAAATCATTGCACATGTATGCGTGAAGATGGTCCATTATTTCTGAGGGGGCCTAGTACAAGTTTCTGTGTTATGTAAGCACATACTAACACCTCGTGCGTCGCAGCAAACTCCGCAACGATCTGTGCACATACATTTTTCCACTGCAGGTTTGCCCAGTTAACCTTGCCCTGTGATTAGCGCAGCAGACCACAGACATCCAGGCTTTTCCTTCCACATCTATTTTTAGCAGAGGCGGGTTGTATTACCATCAGACCCAGTGGCCCGTTCCCAGTCCTCCCACCACACCCGCGCTAATACAGTAATAACACTCCACTCCAACACACAAGAGCTGCTTTCATGGAAAACAGGAGCTTTAAGAGCCAACAATTACCTCACAGCACCTTTAAAACGCTAACGACTTCTGACAGGAGATGCTTCGCAAATCAAGCTTTCATACAAAACCACTTTGACAAACATTTACTGTGTCAGAGATGACTGAGTAGGTCGGGATAAATGTGCTAACAGAGTACCATTTTGTTCATGCGAGTTACTTTTAATCTGTGGGGAGTAGACGGATTTATTTATTTCAACAATAAATTGTAGTGGAAATATAATTTTGTTACGAAACCAAAAATTAAACTAAACTTAAACTAAACGTAAACTAAACTAAACTAAATGTAAACTAAACCTGAACTGAACTAAAAAAAACTAAACTTAACTAAACTAAACTGAACTAAACAAAACAAAAAAAAAACTAAAATACAACTTAACTAAACTTAAACTAAACGTAAACTAAACTAAACTAAAACTAAACCTGAACTGAACTAAAAAAAAACTAAAATACACCTTAACAAAACTAAACTAAACGTAAACTAAACCTGAACTGAACTAAAAAAAACTAAACTTAACTAAACTAAACTGAACTAAACAAAAAAAACAAAAAACTAAAATACAACTTAACTAAACGTAAACTAAAAGTAAACTAAACTCACTAAAACTAAACCTGACTGAACTAAAAAAAATTAAACTAAACGTAAACTAAACCTGAACGGAACTAAAAAAAACTAAACTAAACGTAAACTAAACGTAAACTAAACCTGAACGGAACTAAACGTAAACTAAACGTAAACTAAACGTAAACTAAATAAACATTAACTAAAAAACAAAAAACTAAACTAAACTAAACTAAACTAAATGTAAACTAAACCTGAACTGAACTAAAAAAAAATAAACTAAACGTAAACTAAACGTAAACTAAACCTGAACGGAACTAAACGTAAACTAAACGTAAACTAAACCTGAACGGAACTAAAAAAAACTAAACTAAACTAAACGTAAACTAAACGTAAACTAAAACTAAACCTGAACGGAACTAAAAAAAACTAAACGTAAACTAAACGTAAACTAAACGTAAACTAAATGTAAACTAAACGTAAACTAAACGTAAACTAAACCTGAACTGAACTTAAAAAAAACTAAACGTAAACTAAACTAAACTAAATGTAAACTAAACCTGAACTGAACTAAAAAAAACTAAACTTAACTAAACTAAACTGAACTAAACAAAACAAAAAAAAACTAAAATACAACTTAACTAAACTTAAACTAAACGTAAACTAAACTAAACTAACCCAACTACTTCAAACTAAACTATCAGCACACAGAAAATTATAGCTACAAAAACATTTTTGGGTCTTTTGGATGTGCATACCTTTTTGCAATTCTTCGTTATTAAAATATTTACATAAAAACTATTTGAATTATTACATTTGATTAATTAATTGGTTATGAAATAAAATATACTTTTAGTTTGATAAAACTATTTCAACAATATCAATACTATTATACAAATATCTACTTTGGCTTTCGGCCAAGTGCATCCAGAACTTTTTTTTCAGTGCATCACTAATAATAATAATAATATAATAATAATATAATAAATAATAATAATATAATATATAATAATATTTCCTGTTATATTTTTATTATTTTAAATACTTACAAATACTTTTAACACCCCAAAAAATAAATGAATAAATAATAATACTAGGTTAATGTTAAGTGATCGCTGATGGTATTCTGTTTAATAATTACTGGTCATATGTGTTATATGGAAACATTTGCTTCATGCACACATCAGCAAGATAATACAATATATGAGCAGAACAAAAACAATTGACCTATTAATTGGAAATTGGCTTTATCTTTAACTTTGACATCAGCATCTGCAGAAAGCAATATCGCTGACCTCTAACGGGGAGATTGTCATATCAGCCGTGTTTCTGATGTCAAACGTGAGGCCAAGCAGTTGGACACAGTAAAGAGCTTTCATATCTTAGTGTTTTTCTCCTACAGCACGGCAGTCCAATAACAGCAGCGCGATATAAAGTCGCATCTGTGTCCGTCTGAAAGGACAGACCGGCCTGCTCTTTAGACAGCTGCTCCCATGTTGTTTGACTCCGGGGCCCGGGGCCAGTTCAGGCTCTCCACACAGAGAGCGGCCTTGTTGCTTTAATGAAGAGGCCCGACCTAAAGCCTCAGCTAAACACACTGAGACTCACGTCCACACGCTGGCCACTAACACACACGGAGTCTGCAGTGACCGCAGAGATGGTCTGGGGCCGTTAGTGGAGGATTTCATTACCTGAAGCGCGATAAAACAACATTTATATCTAAAGAAAAGAACTGTTGGGTATCATTTGTGACCATGGACCACAAAATCAGTCATAAGGATCAATTTTACTTGAAAATCTGGAATCTGAGGGTGCAATACAAAAAAATCTAAATATTGAGAACATCGCTTTTCAAAGTTGTCCAAATGAAGTTCTTAGCAATGCATCGATATGTAGCGTCTCGACCAATCTGACACACTAATTTTTATTTGATTTAACAAATCAATTATTCATTAGATTAACAAACAATCACAGACCCCTCACCCAACACCAGACTCGGTGCCAGCATTTCTGTGAACACCCACATCCCCACCTTGTTCACACATGACAATAATCATGATATCACTGGGTTTTATTGGCCACAAGTAGGTTAACGCAGGGAAATCCTCAATGTCCCAAGGACAGCCAGAGTAGAAATGGACTGTTCTCTAATTAATTAATAGGAAATCCTTTCTTTGAATGAACACACATTTTCCTTCAGGTCATTGGGTATATTATTGGCATTGTGTATTTTGTCTTTGATATTTGTATACTATTTTAGTATGCTTGTGAGGGAACCCATTCCTGATCATCCCTTTTCACTATATGTAATCTTACCTTGTTTAGTATCTATGAATTCGCCTTCTTATGATCGAAACAAGCGTGTATATTATATGCTGATACCTATGCAACATATTGATGTTCTAAGAATCTTTACTAATTTGTGCATCAACACCCAAGCGAATTACATATGCAAAATACCATGCTTACAGACAAAGAGTAATAAAAATCCCCAGTATTTCCAACCTACCGCTTGGGATTTCAGCCTTCCTCATGGGACAAACCTCTGAGAGTCGTGAATCTCTGCAGGCTTTAAAGGCCACACTTCCAGGGACCCGCCCCAGTCGGTGGTTCTGTCAGAAGCTAAGAAAATGTGAGAAAAACGCTTCAGGATACCAAAGCATTTGTGCCAGGCCTTTCTTCGGCCTAGTCCTTTCCATTCATCAAGTGACTCTGACTCAAACTGGTTCTTTTCATCGACCCGAATTCAGCAAAAATCTACGGGAAGCTTTAAGATTTGCAACAGGAATCTCTTTCAGACCGCCGAGACTAGCAAGTATCAAACTTAGTCTTATTATTGTCCATTAAGTATCAGTTACTCCTTTTTACAAAGGTGTGTTTGAACTAAGTATCTGACGTTTCCCTCAGGTGTAGATGTGCTGAATATGCAAATGTTTCCATAAATTTCATTCCTTATGTCTTTTTCTGTACTGAGTTAAACTTTAACCATTTTCTATACCACCTGTATGTGTGTGTGTGTGGGTTTGTAGGTGTATGTTAGACCAGTTTATGTGTTTCTGTAGTATGTTGGACTAGTTTAAGTGTTTATGTAGTTAATATAGTCTTACTTGTATCACACTTGACGTGTTTATTGTTTACTCATAACCGGAGTCAATTATCATGCAGATTTACGTTACAAGCTTATAGAATTGTACAGTAAGAAAGTTATTTCCCTTAACCAGGAAATTAACGTTCTTAGAATTGACAAGACAGTTGACCCTGAGAGGTCAGCTAAATATCTACAGCGGATCTAAAAATATGAATAGTTAATTATAACTAGTTATGGTTAATTATTCATATTTCCTGTCGTTGAGCTAAATTCGCTACAGATATTACAAATCAAACATTATTTGATATATTTACGGTAGGAATTTACAAAATATCTTCGTGGAACATGATCTTTACGTAATATCCTAGGTTTTTTTTTGGCATAAAAGAAAAATCGATCGTTTTGACCCATACAAAGTATTGTTGGCTATTGCTACAAATATCCCCCAGCGACTCAACACTGCTTTTGTGCTGCAGGGACACATTTATGAATTGATTTTCCAGTTTGCAGCGTCCACAAATTCCCTCCGTCTCCATGCAAAGTCAGTCTTCTTGGATTCTTTTGTTCCCTTTTCAGCCCATTTAGACGAACAGTTCCTGATTCCTGGAAAAGCATGGCACTAAAGCCAGGACGTGCCCTCTGGAAACAGCTTTTAGGGGAAAGTCATTGTGAGGGTGTTTAATGGTGCGTTTCATCTTGAACGGCACATAATGAATGTCAAGAGTTTGAGGAGAAGCCTCGAGTCCAGAGTGAAGCGTGGCAGAAGGGTTTCACAAACTTAGTTTTTTAAGTCAAACTAAATTTTAACTTAAAGATTTTTATTTTTTAGAATAATTTCAATAATTTACAACAAATTCATGCTCACGGTTCTCTGATATAAAATGTTTATTATTTTCGGTTTTATTTTAAAATTGTTTATGCATATGACTGCATATCGATAATTTTTTTGTATTATTTCTATTTCAATGGTTAAAATGAAGTTAAATATATTTATGCTGTCAAATATTTCATGCTACACTACAAGTTACCAAACTTTATCTCTTAAATTCGGCACTTTCAAACGCTCAAACCCTTGAGCTTCTAACATTTCAAATCCTTAAGCGTTTATTTTGTGGAATAACTGGTAAAATTCTGTAAACTTCCACAGAAAATTATGCAAATGTGTAAATAAAGTCAACCAAGCACATGTTGTGTTTCCAAAATGCACATTAAACTCATCGCATCAGGCATGCCACTGTATTAAACTTTCATGCTATAAGCTATATTGCAACTTTATTTTGCTAAATTGTGCATTTGATTTTACAAATTATAAACAACTTGTGAAGCCCCATTTGGGAAACTCTGCATTATCTGACAGTGATTCAAGGGCACTTTTGGTTTGTTTGAATGATAAATTGCTCTTGTTCACTATACAAGCACATCTGTTCGCCATTCATGCAATGTTCTAAGAGATACAGAAACAAAGGACGACTCAAGCGCTTGAACAACTGGAAGCCCATGAGAGAAGCTGCAGCCGTTCAGAGCAACTGCTGTTCAATGGTTAAAGAAAGCAGCTTCATTCTCGAATCACAAATTCACTTCAAATTCTGTTTGACATTTAAATCCCACAGTAGCCAGTTTCACACTTAAAAATGACAACTCATTGATTTTGGTTTTCAACTTTACTAGAAGGACTCAGGCACAGAACGGTACAACGATGCAATTTTTTACACTCCATTAAAAAGTAAATTAATTTAGGTAAATTAATGGGCATAGAAGATTAAACTGTCTCACTGCTATTATTAGATTTTTTTTCTTTTCTGAATTGTACATTAAACAGTTTTATATGCTGCACTACAAAGTGAGACTGTACTGGATCTGCTCTTGTTTTTTTACACAAAAAAACAACTCGTACCTTTTCAACCTACCGTATATTTACAGTAGTTTTAGTCTACAGTTGCCTTGCCATTTCCTGTATTCATATACTGTACAGATCAAAGGTTGCCTGCATTCTTTTGAGATTATAGCGGGAGCTTTTTCATTCCTGCTCTTCACACAATGAATAACCATCCTGATGTTCCTGCTTCCTCATGGAAAGAAGCTTCTGAAAGCACTCAACATCTGGTGGCTTTAACTAACAAAAGTACAAAAAAATGGTGCTTCCACTCACTCACACACACACACACACACACACGCACACACACACACGCACGCACACACAAAAACACACACACACACACACCACACACACACACACGCACGCACGCACGAACGCACACACCCACACACACACTTCACGCACGAACGACACTCACTCACACACTCACTAACACACACAAACACACACTCAACAGTAAGTGTACACAGTAGGGGTGTGTGATATATATCATCTGCAATAATATAGTAAGTGTTGTTTTAACGATGCGCGATTTAAAATTATCGAGTATATAGCAAAAACCGAGCAAAACACCCCTAGAGTACACGCATCCATGAAGTCTAGTAGTTTAGACTCGCGAGCGCTCTTTCACTGCATGGTTCAGTCTATCAAAATACACTTAGAATGATCACAAAATTCAAGATATGGGGCAGAAAATGTATATACAGTATATTTATATAATTTCATGTAGATAATATCACCGGAAGAGTGCCGTTTTTCTCCAAAAGTCAGCATGATTACGAATCTGATATTGATTTTATACAACAGTTTAATAAACAAGAAGTTAATATTAAGAGACGTAAACCATATTGCCTGTTTTTTGCTCTATTTCACCAACAAACAAATACTACCACAAACACAGCCCAGCACGGTTCTGAGTGACACCTGAGGCAACTGACGCCGTCGGGCGATTGGTCCTTCATAAATACAACGTTAAAAACTATTGGTTCAATCGGCACAAATGGCCACACTCATTAACAGTCACTTGCTTTCACCTACTGGCGGTTTTAATTTCACAAAGTATCTTTTCATTTTTTAGATCATTTCAAATATCAAAACATTATTTGTTTATTTGTAGCTGCAAGTTAAATGCATTCATGTCGTGCTTTAAATAGTGTGTAAATCAATTTAGTTTGTACTGAATTAATTTGCCTTGTAACAGCACCAGGGCCAGTTTTACTAAAAAGGGCAAATTAGCACGAGAGCGCAATTCCAAAACAGCGCCGATGGGCGAGGACATTTTTTGCGTGTGATTTACTAACACCACACACATTAAAAAACACAGACGCAACATCTAATTTACATATCGACCAACGCAATATACCAAGAGCAGCACAAATTAGCGTAGTCGCAAATAAAGAATAAAGAAATAAAGAAGCCACAGTACACTGAAAAGAACCGGAGGCCAAAAATGAAGGTTTGCTAGAAGTTTTGATAGACCTGGTATTCAAAGTCATCTTTTATTTTGTTTTTTTCATTTTCAAATTAAAAATAACATGGCTTGGCAAACGATATGTTTGGATAATGTATTCTTCTGGCATTCAAAATAAATTAATACGTGTGGCTCAAAAATTACAAATCAGCACTAATTCTTCACTGCGTGCCTTTAGTAAAAAATTAAAGTACAATTTTAACACCAAAAGACGGTTTGCGCTGCTGCAAGCTGTTAGTAAAACTGGCCCTAAAGTTTATTAATTCAATGAGGACTTATAAATTGGCTTGACTAAAAAAAAATTAATAAAAAAAAAGAACACTTTTAGAAAAAAAAAATGCGCTTTAACAGGTACAATGGCCATAAAAGGAACAATTCAATTTTAACTGATTGGAAAAGATTATTCATGTCACTGTCGTGAACCACTACACAGAATATGAAGAATATCAACAACTTTAGGAGTCCAGATATCAGCACAATATCACACTCAGCAAAATATTGTCTAATTATCCCAGAAAATATGAAGATATCTTTTTTTTGTCAATATCGCACACCCCTATTACACAGTCCAATGTGATTATGCATTCAAAGGCTGACTGTGCCACAGGCTTTAGGCCAAGTACAAAACATGCACGCAGTGACAACAGTCAATTATTGCAGATGACCGCTCAGTGTGGTCTGATTGCTGACCTGCCTGCGTTTGACTCCATTTATGGTTAAAAAAACAGGATCTGGACGTTGTTCGTATGCTGGGACTTTCAGGAAAGTCAAATGATGCAATAGACGTTTCTGCTTAATCGCTGTTCCCAACTTCCTTCCCGGGAGCACGATCTAACAATGAACTACAGACTCCCGAAAGCAAACGCAGATGTAGAGATGCAGATTGCAGACAGACATGAAGTCTGAGAAAGCATCTTGATGTCTTGGGAACAAGACCGAGCTCAGCGTTATGAATGATGCCTGTGTGAGAGATAACGATCAGAGACTGGTGGGTGCTCTCAGACAGAAGAAATCGCTGAAAAGTTGGTGCAATTAGGAGCGTTGACTGGGCGGAACGCGCCTATTTTATTTCAGGACATGTTCTCTGGCAAAAGACTCAGAGACGCTACATGCCTGCGCCCTTCTTGGGCGAGACACGATGAAAAATAATTCACTGCCTCGCTGACCGCTTATTTTCCTACTTCAGAGTCACAGCACAGCGAGATAAAATGCATTCCGGCTTTAGTACTGCATCATGCAAAATTCAACAAAGATGGTATTGACTCTACAGTAGTAGTGATACATGTTTCCTTGGTAACGCTGTACACAAAGCATGGAAGCGGAAGTAGAACAGCAATGTGATAGGTGTTTCCTGGGTGTACCACTGCAACAAAGCAGAGCTGAAACCTTATCGAACAGCGTGATAGGTTTCATTGTTGACCGACTGTAAACAAAGCAGGAGCTGCATTATGCACAGCACCATGATGACATGTGTTTCCTTGGTTACCACTGAAAACCAAGCAGAGATTGCACTTATTGAACCAGCACGTGATTACACGCATTGTTTCATAGGTTAACGCGATAAACACAAAGCAGAGCTGCAATTATATGAACAGCAGTGATGTGTTCTTGGTTACCGCTGTACAAACCAAAGCAGAGCGGAATTCAGAACAGCAGTGGATTACAGTGTTCTTGGTTACCGCTGTAAAAAAAGCAGAGCTGCACTTATGAACAGCAACGATACAGTGTTTCCTTGGTTACCACTTTAAACAAAGCAGAGCTGCACTTATGAACAGCCATGATACAGCGTTTCCTTGGTTACCACAGTAAACAAAGCAGCGCTACGCTTATGAACAGCAATGATACAGCGATTCCTGGGTTACCGCTGTAAACAAAGCAAAGCTGCGCTTATGAACAGCAATGATAGTGTTCACTGGTTACCCACTGTAACAAGAAGCAGAGCTGCATTATGAAAAGCAAGATAGTTGTTTCCTTGGTTACCGCGGGTAAACAAAGCAGAGCTGCCACTTATGACACAGAAATGATAAGTGTTCCTTGGTTAACACGGTAAACAAAGCAGAGCTGCACTTATGAACAGCAATGATACAGGGTTTCCTTGGTTACCGCTGTAAACAAAACAGAGCTGCACTTATGAAAAGGCATATGTCAATGATATAGTGTCCTTGGTACCGCGTAAACAAGCAGAGCCTGCCATCTATATGAACAGCAATGTGATACAGTGTTACCTGGGTTTACCTCGTTAAACAAGAACAGTGCTGCCTTCAATGAAGCAGCAATCATATTGTTCATGTTGGTTACCACTGTAAAAAAAGCAGAGCTGCACTAGAACAGCAAGAATACAGTGTTTCCTGGTCCCCCTGTAACAAAGGAGCGCGCGCTTATGAAAGCAATGATAGTGTTTCTGGTTACGCTGTAAACAAAGCAGGCTGCACTATGAACAGCCAATGATACAGCGTTTCCTTGGTACCGCTAGTAAACAAAGCAACGAGCTTAGCACTTAGAACAGCAATGATTACAGTGGTTTCTTGGTTACCGTGTAAACAAGCAGAGCTGCGCTTATGAAAGCAACGATACAGGGTTTCTTGTTACCGCGTAAAAAAGCAGCGCTGCGCTTAAATGAACCAGCAATGATGTTTGTGTTTCCTTGGTACCGCTTGTAAACAAGAGAGCTGCGCTATGAACAGCAATGATAGTGAGTCCTGGTTACCGCTGTGACACAAGCAGCGTTGGCGCGCTTAAGAACCGCAATGTAGTGTTTCCAGGGTTACCGCCTGTAAACAAAGCAGCAGCGCACTAGAACAGCAATGATACAGGTTTCTTGGGTATCCACTGTAAACAAAGCAGAGCTGAAATTATGAACACCAGATACTGCTTTTCCTTGGTTACCACTGTAAACAAAGGAGAGCTGCACTTATGAACAGCAATGATACAGTGTTTCCTTGGTCTCACAGACACGACCCCCGCAAACAAACCCCCAGCAGAGCTGCACTTATGAACAGCAATGATACAGTGTTTCCTTGGTTACCGCTGTAAACAAAGCAGAGCTGCGCTTATGAACAGCAATGATAGTGTTTCCTTGGTTACCGCTGTAAACAAAGCAGCTCTGCACTTATGAACAGCAATGATACAGTGTTTCCTTGTTGTTACCGCTGTAAACATAGCAGCGCTGCGCTTATGAACAGCAAGGATACAGTGTTTCCTTGGTTACCGTTGTAAACAAAGCAGAGCTGCGCTTATAAACAGCAATGATACAGTGTTTCCTTGATTACCGCTGTAAACAAATCAGCGCTGCGCTTATGAACAGCAATGAAACAGCGTTTCCTTGGTTACCGCTGTAAAAAAAGCAGAGCTGCGCTTATGAACAGCAATGATAGAGTTTCCTTGGTTACCGCTGTAAACAAAGCAGAGCTGCACTTATGAACAGCAGTGATACAGTGTTTCCTTGGTTACCGCTGTAAACAATGCAGATCTGCTTATGAACAGCAATGATACCGCGTTTCTTTGGTTACCGTTGTAAACAAAGCAGAGCTGCGCTTATGAACAGCAATGATGCGGTGTTTCCTGGGTTACCGCTGTAAATAAAGCAGCTTATGAACAGCAATGATAGTGTTTCATGGGTTACCGCTGTAAACAAAGCAGAACTGCACTTATGAACAGCAATGATACAGCGTTTCCTGGTTACCGCTGTAAACAAAGCAGAGCTGCACTTATGAACAGCAATGATACAGTGTTTCCTTGGTTACCGTTGTAAACAAAGCAGAGCTGCGCTTATGAACAGCAACGATACAGTGTTTCCTTGGTTACCGCTGTAAACAAAGCAGAGCTGCGCTTATGAACAGCAATGATACAGTGTTTCCTTGGTTACCGCTGTAAACAAAGCAGCGCTGCACTTATGAACTGTAATTTGCATTATACAGAGGCAAGAGGAAAAGGAAAAAATACCATCGAAAGACAGTAAATTCCCCTCAGACATACATTCATATAAACTACTACCCCATAACGAATCACGATCTGTCTAGATCAGGGCTGTCCAAACTCGGTCCTGGAGGGCGGTGTCCTGCAGAGTTTAGCTCCAAAACACAATATTAAAACACACCGAAGCAGCACTAATTATCACAAGGCTCTTAATAGGCATACTAACGCTTTCCAGCAGGGTGTGTGAGGCCAAAGTGAGACGATAAAACCGCAGGACACGGCCGACAAGTCCAGGAACCCACGAGCGTTCGGGCAAGCCATGGCGATTTGGCATCTCAACCGATTTGAATCGTGACATATTTGAATCGATTTTCAAACTGCTCACAGCTAATCGTTACATCCCTAGTAAATAATCAAACGGCATAACGCATGAGAAGAAAAAAACAAGAAAAGCAAAACTAGTTAACCAGTGTGCCTGCTCATAGACTGAACGTTCCTCCAGCCGGCTGGCCAGCAATCCAGTGCAGGGATCGGGTCATCAGAGCTACACGAACCTTCGGGTCAAGGCATAGTCGACGGTAGGACTCCTGAAAAACCCGAAAGGGAGCAAGATCTCACCGTGCCAGAAAAGACAACCTGTTACCCCAACAGATGCACCGCCTGCAGACTGTCACAAAAACTCTGGCGAACAGTGCACAATCGACCTAAGAAACGGAGCCAACTTCCTCAAGACACCCCGCTTAAGGGAGTTAGTTTCAACCCAAAGGATTACTATCAATCTCGAACGTCGCTCCAAACCACGCAAGACCTACCGCTCCAGGTCGTACACAAGGTTAAGTATCTTGAAACGTTCACGACCCTCTATAATTTTTACCTTCGCTGAAGTTTGACTCGTAAGAATAACTCTAAATAGCACAGTCAAGTAATTTAGTTTTGTGATTATGCATCGTTCTGCGAAGCTTTGAAAGTTTAATTGAGCGATGTTATTTTAACGCATGTGGTTACCGCGAATGGACACACCAATGGGTATTTCGTCTTCCAACCATAACCTATAAAGACATCAAAAGTACAAACAAACAAATCAGTAAAGTTTACTCATCTTAATGTGATACACAGTATTCATGTAATCATTGCAGACTTAACACAATACAGTCTTTTGGACAGTCGAGAGAACACGTCAGCAGAACACCACAAATTAATGACAGAATTTACATTTTGGCGGGGTGAACTATCCCTTTAACGCTAATTGTTTAAGTACCCAGCATAACTCTCCCATTTCTTTCATAGTTATCTTTAAGAAGTTAAGAAAGGGTTGTTATTTTCATGCAGATCAGACAGAGTGCTTAAACCGGTCTAATGCTCAGTAGCCCATTAGTTAGTCACATACATTAAAATAGAAATAAATATGAATTTAAGTTTCAAGAGACGGTTTAATTGGAATGTACTTTCACTGATCTTGTTTCTAGCTGGCACTCGTTTGTCCCAATAGTGTACATTTACACTTTTATAATGTAAATATAATTAATTTAAAATTAAAACAACTTGCATCATAAAAGAAATAGTTCACCCAAGTGCAGATTTGTGGCATGTGGCCCTAGCACCCTCAATAAAAGATTTGGAGAAATGTAACATTAGGGTCTCAGCAGTGGATGCTCGCAGGGATTGGGTGCCGTCAGAAGCAAAATACGGAGTCAGACACAAAAGCACGGTTCGACGTTTTAAACCCGTCTTAAGCTTCAGCGGTGGTCTTCTCCAGATGTTCACTTGATGGACTGTGGATTATTGATGAGTTTTATCAGCTCTCGTTTGACGGCACCCATTCACTGCAGAGCATCCACTGCTGAGACACTGCTGAGACACAAACTCATCCTGATCTCAGATGCACTGAGCGTGAGCACATGTTCAGCAGATTTTAACTCCTGGGTGAACTTTTCCTTTAACTATTGTATAATATCTGCTGCTTAATCCGACAGCATGCACTCAGTCGGCTGTTAGACAGAAAGTGCTGCGAACTCAAAACCCAGTGTGCTTCAGTAATGTTGTCTGGGGTTTATATATATATATATATATAAATAAAACATCTACCAGAAAAAAAAAAGCAACATAACTGACACTAAATATGTTCCAAATCACATTTCACCCATGTGTATACTCTTAGTTTGGCTGTATAAGCCGCGCACATATAGATCTGCTCGGTGGAGCCGAGGAGGAAGGCCCCTGGCACAGCAGGAGCGGATGCGGTCTCAGTAGTGCGCACACTAGCTGTGTGATCTGACGGCAGCGACAGAAAATGGCTTCCGGAAACTAAGAAGAAACCCTGTGCGCACTTCACGCCCTCTCTCCGCCGGAGACACAGACATGTTTACACGACTGAACCCGAGAGCGCTCCGCTGGCGACTGCAGCCCTAGTGTGCTGCCTGCAGAGGGCCCGGGGCCCGGGGCAGAGCGGCTCTCCGGCTCACCGTGAGGTTGCAGTGGATGATCAGCAGCTGGTCTCCGGTCACGTTAAACTGGCAGCTCAGCTCGTCCGGTTTCCAGTCGAGGATCCTGAAGCGCTCGTGGTTCGGGTCGAAGATGGACTCCAGAAACTTCAGCTCGGCCTTCAGTCCCGAAACCGACATCTTCCTCTGCTCATCTCCGGAGGAGAGATGGACAAAAGAAGCAGAGGAGGTGCGCACTTGCGAGCTCCTGCGCCGGTGTTTATGGACGTCAGCGCAGAAGTACAGCTCGTAATGCAGCGGACGCGGCTCCCGTGAGCTCCTCGGGGCTCTGCGGCTCGGAAATGTCGATTCGAAGCGCGGATCTGTGGTTATTGTGTCATAAATGTGGATGTGAGCGCAGGATGTGCGTGTGCGGCTGAGCGGAAGCTGTTCTTCTCTGGGGTTTAAAGATGGAGGCGCGCGTGGAGGACCCGCTGTCCCAGCATGCACCGCGCTCGAGAGCTCGCGACGCTGAAACTTTGTTTACTATTGGTTTTGGATTTATAAGCCTATTATTGGCCGAGCTTTCAAATTAAATTCAGAACATTTGGTGAGTTACATGTGTTCATTATTATTTTGATAGCAGTTTATCTCATCATATATGTATTAGTGTTGTCATCCAAAATAAACGTTTTTGTTTACAAAATATATGTTTGTGTACTGTGTATATATTATGTATATATAAATACACACACATGCAGGTATATATTTAAGAAAAACTATGTTGTATTTATTTAAGAAAAATATGTTATGTTTATGAATATATAAATGTATAAACATATAAATATTTTCAAAATATATACACACACACATCACACGCCAGCGACATACACAAACTCTACACACACATACACACACTCTACACACACACACACAAACACGCACAGAGACACACACACACACTCTCACAAATCACACACAACTCTCAAACACACACACTCACACGCACAGAGACACACACACACCACTCAATCAACACTCTCACACACCACAACACGAACAGAGACACAAACAACACTCTCACACTCCAAACACCACTCTCAACCACACGCTCACACACCACACGACCACGAGACCGCACACACACACCTCACTCACTCACTCACACACTCTCAAACACACACACACACACACACGCACAAACAGACACACACACACACACAAACAAAAAAAACACACACACACACACACGCTCACACACACATACACACACACACTCTATCTCTCTCACACACACGCTCACACACACGCACACACACACACTCATACACACACACACTCTCACACACACACCCCACACACACACACGCACACACACACACACAACAAACTCTACTCACTCACAACACTCACACTCACACTCCACCACAAACAGAGACCACAGCACAACCAGCCAACAGAGCCAACACACACCACTTCACACCAACACAACTCACACACACACACACACACACGCACAACACACACACCGCAATCACTCACCACACTCCACACACACCACACCATAACTCGGACACACACTCACACACACACACACGAACACACACACACTCACTCACTCACTCAAACACACAATCACTCACTCACTCACTCAAACACACACACAAACACACACACACACACACTATCACACTCACACACACACACACACTGCACACACACCACTCATCACTCACACAGCCACACACACATCACGACACACACACACTCTCACACTCACCACACACACACTCTCCCTCTCTCTCACACACTCACTCACACACACACAAACACACACACAAGCAACCTCCACACACACCAAACAAGCACACAAACACCTCACCCCAACCCAGACACACTTACACTGTCACACACACTCACCAGCACACACACGCACACACGCACACACACACAGGTCACTCACACACACACACCACACACACCCACACACACACACCAACACACACAAACACACACACAAACACCACACACACTCACAACACAACGCCACACCCACACACACTCACCCACACACTCACACTCACCCTCACCCTCACACACACACATACACACACACTCACCCACACACACACTCACACCACGACACGACCGCACAAACAAACACACTCACACAACACTCCACACACCCACTAACATCACCAACACAACTCACAACACACACGCGACACTCACACACTCACACACTACACACTCTCACACTACACACTTCACACTCACACACTACACACTCACACCACACACTCACACACACACACACGCACACACCACACACACACACACGCACACACACACTACCACACACACCACACCCTCAGACACACACACACACACACACACTACACACACACACATCACTCACACTCACAAACACACACACTCACAACACACTCACACTCACACACACACAACACCCCACAAACACACACACACAGAGAGACAGCAAAACACCCTACGTATAAACATCCCTTATGAGACACACACACACAACACTAACACACACACTCACACTCACAAACAAACACACACTCACACACAAACAGCTCACACACACAAACACACAAACCAACCAGAGAGAACACAAACACACCACGCACACACACACACCACACACGAGGAGCACCAACAACACACACACACACACACAGAGAGACACACCACATCCAGCACACACAGGACAATTAAATTACATATATTTGAATGATGAATAAAAGCCATTTAATGATCAAATAACTCAATAGATAATTATATTATTATTAATATATTATTTATAAATTAAAACAAAGAAAACACTTTGGGGGGAAATAAAACATTGGAAATGTTGTTCCATTTTCATTAACCATTAACACAGTGAGGTTTGATAATGATATATGTTAATTAAGTACATATATATATGTTTAGCCATAAGGATTATATTTGAATTCAGATTAAATTTCAGTTTGCAGCTTTAACATTGAGTAGGTGTATATGAAATGATTGCTCCTGTATGCATTCTTCACAAAGCCTATTCAAAACCGCTTGCTGTGTTTCTAGGTCAGCGTTTAGCAGTGCTTTAACGCAAATGAAGCACAATAGCATGTGCATGAGTCTCACTGATGACAACAATAAAGAGTTCATCTGAGCCTCAGACCAGACAAAGCACCAGGAGCCTGTGTGAGTGTGACTTTAACAGACCTGTAGAGAATGAACTTACAAAGAGCGCATTCCAACGGCGCTGACTCTTCATGCATTTAGAGAACAAAGATCGAGGTTAAATCATATACTAGTTTGTTGAGTGCATTTACCAAAACACAAGAG
>JADLZN010002218.1:142500-172500 GCA_018155175.1 Sinocyclocheilus anophthalmus | reverse complement strand
GACAGACAGACAGAGAGACAGATAGATAGACAGACAGACAGAGAGACAGACAGACAGAGAGACAGACAGACAGAGAGACAGACAGAGAGACAGAGACAGACAGAGAGACAGACAGACAGACAGACAGACAGAGAGACAGATAGATAGATAGATAGATAGAGACAGACAGATAGATAGATAGACAGACAGAAGAGAGACAGACAGACAGACAGAGAGCAGCCAGACAGTGAGACAGACAGAAAGCAGACAGACAAGAGAGGCCAGACAGCCAGAGAGGACAGCAGACAGAGACGACAGACAGACAGACAGACCGACCGACAGACAAGAAGAGAGAGAGAGAGAGACACAGACAGACAGAGAGACAGAGCAGACAGACAGGAAAGACAGACAGACAGAGACGAAAGACGATTTCCTAGAAATATACATCTTAATTATTAAAGTTTTTATTCTTTCTTGAAGCTGGAATTAATTAAGTACTAAAAAAAAACATGTAACTCAATGAAAATGTTATGATAGTTTTAAAAGCAAAAATAATCCCTAGTTGATTTGAAGCTTTAGTGCCATTTTTACTAATACTTTCATACTTTTTTTTCTTTTTCTTTTAGTATTTATTTTTTTGCCAGTGACATAACCTTCTATGTAGCAAGTAGATAACATTATATTAATTGATCAATCAGCCGAATGTGCAACAAAATAGAATATAGCAGATGAAATTCTCAGGTTACGTAGGTAACATGTTCCCGTGGGGTGAACGAGACGCTGCGTCGACAAACTAGGGGAAAGCCTTCCGCGATCCCACGCTCTGATCGTATGTGGAAATCAGTCAAAATAGCTGAACTGGACTTCACGGCGGATATGACGTCATGACCAGGAAGAATAAAGGATACGTGCGGCGGAGCCCGGCAGCTGCTAGAGAAGAAGCAAGCGGCCGGCAGGGAAGGCCGGAAGTATGGGGACACCAAGACGCAGGGTCTCGTTCCCTACTCAGGGAACAATGGTTACATATGTAACCTGAGACGTTCCTCTTCAGGAGCTCGAGCTGCGTCGGAAAACGCTAGGTGAACGAGAATGCCCACACCGCCAGACTTCTAAGTCTCTGCATAGTGTGGAAGACTGCACAGCTAGGGAGAGAGAACGGAAGAGCCGGGATTGGCTCGCATGTCTAGCTCATAGAACCTAACAAAGGTAAGGGACGTTGACCAACCCGCAGCGTTGCAGATGTCCTGCATACTCGGCACCTGATAGGAAGCTTAGAGGCGGCCACCATTCGCGTTCGAGGGGAGCCTGAACATAACGGAGACAGGGGAGATAAGAGGTGACTCTAACAGAAGGAGATTGGCATCCACTATTCCACCGATGAGGTTGCTGAGTTGCTGGAAGACCCTCTTAGGAGGACCGTTAGCACACAAAGGAACTGGTCCGCCCCCTCCACGGGCAGCTCTGTGGGAGTATGCCTCCAGGCTCGCATGACACACACAGAGCTCTGCTGGTTCTGGTTCCATGAAGGGAGGAGGACTGCAGGCCTGAAGTACAATGGTGCTTTTGGGTGCTGAAGAGGGGACTTGTGGGAAATACCCCACCCGAGGGTACAGAAAACTTGGCAGCCGCGTGGGCGCAAAGTCAAGATAGGAAGGGCACGAGAGGGCCTGTAAATCCCAACTCTCTTGAGAGCAGATATTGCAGCAGAAAGGGAGTCTTAGAATTGAAAAGATGGCGATCAGCGATCTCTTCGCTACGGCTCGACATGGAGGCTTACAGAGAGCCTTAGCACCACTCAGGTCCGCACGGACGCGGACAGAGATCGTACGGAGGCCTCAGCCTCACGCACCGACGGAGGAAACGTGTAGACCAGGGGGTGCCTCCCACTGAAAAGCCACCAGAGGGGCGTGTGTAGCGCCGCAATGGCGCACGTAGACTTCAGGTGGAGTGGGTGTTAACCCTGTAGAAAAAAGGGTCCTGCAGGGAAACGCAGTACTTACCAATGGGCAGAGCTAGCTGGGTCGAGCTGGCGGTGTACTACACAAGGATAGGGAAAAGCTGCACTTCCAGGCATACAGTTTACTCGTGGAGGGGGGAGCTCTGATTGGAGGATGGTCCAAAACCTCAGTCGCGAGACGGAAGCTCACTAGCTGTGCACCCTCAGCGGGCCCCAGCCATAACCTTCCACAGCTCGGGGGGGGCGTTGAAATATCGTGCCCTACGCCTGCGACGAGAGGGCCCTCCGACGGGATCTCATGGAGAGCCGGCGAGAAGAGAAACAGTCGAGAACCATAATCGGCCTGGCCAGAAACGGGGTACTAACGTAGAATGACTCCATTCGGGGCGCACTCTCTACAGAAAATCCTTGGGAGAAGAGCGAGGGGGAACAGCGTACAGTACGAAGCCTCGGCCACGACCTGCCCATGGCATCCAGCGGAGCTGGATGATTCCTAGAGAACCAGAGGGGACAGTGCGATGCTGTCTGGACTTGAGTCGCAAACAAGTCCAACTGAGCCTGGCCAAAAATACTCCATATCTACTTCACCACCTCGGGGTGAAGCATCCAATCCCCGGGCCTCAGCCCCTGCCTCGAAAGGATATCTGCTCCCTTCTTGAGATGCCAAGGAATGTGAACTGCTCTCAACGAGAGGAGCCTCTCTGGGACCACAAAAGGATTGGTCAAAAATGTGTGCCAATTGTATGACCACGGCGCAGAGCTCAGACCCTCCATGGTGGGTTTATGTATGGACCACTGCTGTGTGGGCGGAGTGCGCACCAAAACAGGTGACCTCTCAGGTACCGAGAGAAGTGTTTAAGAGCTGAATACGGCCAGCATCTCAGACACTTGATATGCCAGTCAGATTGGCAGAACCCCAAGAACGGGGCAGGGTGGCCAAAGCATGACCGCAACCCCAAAAACACGGTGAACGGAGCATCGTTAGCGTTACGCGGCAACAAGGAGCTCCCAGCAATGGGCCCTGAGACAAGAACCAAGGTTTTCTCCACATGTCTAATGCACGTAGGCATCTCCGCGTGACCTTGAACATGCGAAGCGGTTTTCCCCTCGGGAGAACCCCCTGGTCTTGAGCCACCATTGTAGGGGCCTCATGTACAACAGGCCAATAGGTATCACGTTGGACGAAGCTGCCATCAGACCCAACAGTCTCTAAAACAGTTTGACAGTGAGTGCCCAGCCTTCTCTCACTCTCGTGTCTGCCGTGAGGATTGACTCGATCCGAGCAGTGGACAGACGTGTCTGCATCGTGGTTGAATCCCACACCACGCCCAGATAGGTGGTCCTCTGTAATGGAGAAAGCACACTTTTCTTGGTGTTTAGTCTTAACCCCAACTCTTTCATATGAGCGAGAATGACATCTCGATGCTGAACCGCCATCTGCTCTGATGGAGCTAAAATCAACCAATCGTCGATATGGTTTAGTATGCGGATGCCCTGGAGTCGTAACGGAGCCAGGGCTGCATCCACACATTTTGTGAAAGTGTGGGGTGAGAGTGCAAAGCCAAATTAAGAACCGGTATTGGTAGGCTTTTGCCCCAAAAACGAACCTCAGGAACTTCCTGTGACGAGGAAGGATGGAGATATGGAAATATGCGTCTTTCAGATCGATCGTGACAAACCAGTCCTCGGACCTGATCTGAGACAAGACCTGCTTGAGTGTGAGCATTCTGAACTTCAGACGTATGACTGAGCGGTTCAATAGGTGCAGATCTAAAATAGAACGCAACCCCCCATCCTTCTTCAGAACAATTAAGTAACGGCTGTAGAACCCGGACTCTCTCTCGTGCGGAGGGACCACCTCGATGGACTCCTTCCTCAAGAGGAGTAACTACTTCTTGTTCTCATAAAAGGGAACAGAGCCTGCTCGGGACCCACTAGAGTGGGGAAGCCCCTTTGAATCGAGGCGGACGAGAACCGAACTGGTTTCCGTAGCCTCTTTCTACAGTACGCTGGACCCATTGAGATACATTTGGCAGTAGCGTCCACGCTGCTAAATAATCTACTAAGGGATTCAGGTCTCTTGAGACTGATTTCTGGTGTGCCCAGAACGGACAGACAGACAGAGAGAGACGGCTGCTCTGGGGACCTCCGCAGAGGCAGCGAGCCTCTCAGTGCCGCTACGTTGCAGGGCGACGGGGTAATGACAGATATGCCGGGAGAACCGCTGCGCCTGTGAACCCCGGAAGGGTGGCGAGACCGACTCTCTCCGAGGGCACTGGGGCGAGAGGGGGACCGTGTTTGTAATGCGGGTTTTTTGACTCTCTGCCCGAAGGGCCTGACTCGATAGTCTTATACAGAACGTCAGGACGGTTTGGTCGAGACCTCTGCGCATGAAGGAACGGTCCCGAGATCCGGCTTAGGCTTCGCAAGGCCCCAACCCAGAGCGAGCTTCTTGCCTCCGGTCACGAAGCGGGGGAAACGGGCGGCAACGCTCTGTTTTTGGGTGCTCCCTATGTGAGGAGTGGTACGCGGGGTGGGGACTGCTGACGCCAAGAAGCCCACGGAGCTGAAAAAGGCGAGGGGGGAGAACCGCTGAACGCAGCAGCTTGTTTACGGGCCTCCTGTCACTGCGACGATGCATAACAGTTTGCTAGTCGCCAACAGGCAAGAGGGAAAAAGGGGGCGATAGGGCCGTGGAGTCGAGAGGAAGAAACTGTCTTTACTCTTCATATCAGAACAGGGTCAACCAAAAAGCATCTCGCTGCCACCTAGCTGCCATGGAAGACCAATGGCGCCGGGCGTGGGTCTCTTTGGTGGAACGGAGGGAGGAGATCACGGTTATCCTTAACTCTTGCGATATTATCAGAGCTAAGATACTCGCTCATCCAGTCTTCAAAGGTCAGGCACTGGTACGCCTGTAAAACAGACATTGTGTCAGACACGCACCGGCCTGACCTGCTGTCGCGTACCCCTTGCCCACAAGCGCTGATGTTGTACGCAGCGGCTTGGAGGGCAGTGCCGGTGCCTTTAAGGACGATGCCATGCCTGGGGACAGATAGATAGCTAGTGTCTGTTCAACCCGGGGCATCGCCTTATAGCCGCGCTCAGACAGCCCTGTCACATTCCCATAATAATCTGAGGCAGGGACGAATAGGCGGGCTGAAAACGGCTTAGCCCACGACCTCGACACCTCGGTGTGAAGGTCGGGGAAAAAAGGCAGGCTCCGGCATGGAGGTGGCGGCCTCGCGCGCAGGAAGCGTTCATCAAGCTTACTTCGCTGCGGCTCGGCCTGCTTCTCAGCAGGCCAATCGATTTTTAATTTGGCCACGGAGCGAGTAAGCACATCCACTAGTTCCTCATACTGGGGCGACTGAGTGTGCGAAACCTCTTCGACGCCCTCCACGCCAACTTCCTCAGAGGAGGACAGGTGGAGTGTCGAGCCCTCACCCCGGGAGGAAGTAGCCGCAGAAAGGGCTTCCGAACCCAGAGATCGGGCAATGGATCCGGTGGGTGAGGAAGGAGATAGGGACTAGCCCATCTCCATTCCCTCCGCCAGATCCAACTGCGAACCCCACGAATGCAACCGCCGCTCCGACTCGACGGAAGCGGGACCAGCACTGCGAGGAACGCTGGCGAAGGCTCCCTCCTAAAAGAGAGCCCTCCGGGAGCGAAGAGTACGCAGTGGGAGGCGCTCGCAATGACGGGCCAGCGGCCCCCTCAGAGCCGTAATCTGCGTGCTTCGCTCGCAAGTAAACCACGCACAGGCTGTGTGTATCCCCTCTCGTGATATAACGTGGGCAGGGAGGACACACAACCTATAACGTGGCTTGCACTTTGCATGCTTTGTCTTAGCGTGGGCTTTAGACATAGCTGCTTATAAGTATTTTACCAAAAATAGACAGACAACAATAAATATGACTGACACACACAGAGCGCTTCGCTGAATTACAGAAAGCTGACGCTGGCTCCGCCGCACATGCTTTTATAGCTTCCTGGTCATGAGTCACCCGCCCGTGACGTCAGATTCATGCTATTGGATGATTTCACATACGATTCAGAGCGGGGATCGCGGAAGGCGTTCCCCTAGCGTTTGTCGACGCAGCATCTCGTTCCCTCGAGGAACCAAAACATTTATGTGTGCCACGTCTTTCATTTGATATGCTAAACATCTCCTCTTGTGTTCCATGCAGGACAGAAACTGATGTGGCTTTGGAGCAAATTAAAGATCAATAATTGATCATTTTTTACATGAACTACACCCTTTTAAGTAGAATTAGTATAATCCAGTTATTCCTTACACATGTCCAGGACTAAAAAACAAAAGGTTTCAGCGAGTGACGCTCATAATAAAAAGAAAAGCAACAGCAGGTCTGTCTGTGTGCTGAATAAGACAGAATAACATCTATTCACTTCCATGTCGAGCAAACAGCCTTTAACCTCCTCTGTGCCCCTCTGCTGACGACAGATGTGACAGATGTGAGACGAGAGGCAATCAGACGTAAAGGCCACGGCTCCATCTCATCGCCGCTGTGATTTGTGCTGCATGTCGAGAGACTCCTTAAAGAAACCATCAGAGAGAGGACAGAAGAACGTGGGCTGCAGCAGGACGTCCGGTGTGTGTTTATATATATATATATACATCTGCATATGTGACCCTTGAGCACAGACACAGTGTTTAAGTCGCTGGGGGCTAGTTATGTAAGCAAAAAAGATAAATTATAGATATGGGGTCACACAGGTAGTTATAACATTCTCTTTATAGGTGAGACACACAAAAATAATTAGGATATTAAGTAAAGATCATTTTATTTTGTAAATTCCCTACCGTAAATATATCAAAACTTAATGTTTGATTAGTAATATGCATTGCTAAGAACTTCATTTGAACAACTTTAAAGATGATTTTTTCAATATTTAGATTTTTTTGCTCCCTCAGATTCCAGATTTTCAAATAGTTGTATCTCAGCCAAATATTGTCCTATCCTAACAAACCATACATCAATGGAAAGATTATTTATTCAGCTTTCAGATGATGTATAAATCTCAATTTCCAAAAATTGACCCTTATGACTGGGTCACATATATATACATGTATGCATTTGACAAGGAATATGACAGACATTATTTTATGTTTGTGGAAACCTTTCACTCTCAAGCACAATTGCAATGGTGAAATGGAAATCAGACACAGATTATTGTTGTACTTCACAGACTACAAGCGCTGCTACATTAATTCATATGTTCTAGTTTTTGGTTTTGACACGTTGTGCATTTAGGTGACATTTAAGGTAAAGTAAATATGAAGGTTGACCTCCTTTGATATTATTCTCCAGCAGGTTCATTTGAAATGTAAGTGTGTGTGTGTGCGTGCGTGTGCGTGCGTGCATGTGTAGCATGTGTAGCTGTGCATTTAGCAGAGAAATACATAAATGGGCTTCTTGAGTGAAATGTTCAAAGCAGTATGACCGTGACCTTTAGGAAATGATGTCATGACCTCTTCAAAAGAACACAGGGCAGTTTAATCCATATACACTTGACATTTCACGTGGCTGATAACTGTGTACAATACAATCACACGTCAGTTAAAACATCCCAGTCATTATGATATTAATGTTCACTTTTGCATGCTGTTTTTTTGGGCAGAAGTGCAGCAAAGTGAAGACAGACAGTGAGAGAAATCCCATCCACCTCACAAGACAATGAATGCGTGCCGCTTCTTTATGATGTCAGCGCTGACATGCAGTCTGTCAGCTGAATATACGGCGTCTGCTTTAATAAAGAGGCAGATTGGATAGCCGTCAGTGATTTATATGTGAGTGTGGCGTTCTTAACACACGGCCTTACAGCCTCATTCATCCTATACAGCCAGAACATTACAGCGTTTGATGATCAGACTCCAAACTCATGCTGATCCTGGGGGAAATGTGTGTGTGTGTGTGTGTGGGTGTGTGAGTGTGTGTGAGTGTGTGTGGTGTGTGTGTGAGTGTGTGTGGTGTGTGTGTGGGTGTGTGTGTGTGTGTGTGTGTGTGTGTGTGTGTGTGTGTGTGTGTGTGTGTGTGTGTGTGTGTGTGTGTGAGTGTGTGTGTGTGTGTGTGTGTGTGGGTGTGTGTGTGTGTGTGTGTGTGTTGGTTGTGTGTGTGTGAGAAGAGTGTGTGGTGTGTGTGTGTGTGTGTTGTGTGTGTGTGTGTGTGATGTGTGTGTGTGAGAGAGAGTGTGTGTTTGTGAGAGAGAGTGTGTGTGTGTGTGAGAAGAGTGTGTGTGTGTGTGGGATGGAGTGTGGGTGTGTGGGAGGGGGTGTGTGTGTGTGTGTGTGAGGTGTGTGTGTTGTGTGTGTTTGTGTGTGTGAGAAGAGGCGTGTGTGTGTGTGTTGTGTGTGTCGGTGTGTTGTGGTGTGTGTGTGTGGGTGAGTGTGTGTGAGGGAGTGTGTGTGAGAGAGTGTGTGTGTGTGTGTGGTGTGGTGTGTGTGTGTGTGTGTGAGTGTGTGTGTGGGAGAGTGTGTGAGAGTTGATGGGAGAGGGGTGTGTGTGTGTGACGTGTGTGTATCTGTGTGTGTGACGTGTGGGTGTGTGTGTGTGTGTGACGTGTGTGTGTGACGTGTGTGTGGGGAGGGGGTCGGTGTGTGGTGGTGTGTGTGTGTGTGTGTGGGTTGTGGGTGTGTGTGTGTGTGGGTGTGTGTGTGTGTGTGTGTGTGTGGGGTGGGGTGTGTGTTGTGTGTGTGTGTGTGTGTGTGTTGTGAGTGTGGGTGTGTGTGTTTGGGTGTGTGGAGTGTGTGTGTGTTGGGTGTGTGGTGTGTGTGT
Source organism: Sinocyclocheilus anophthalmus (assembly GCA_018155175.1). Lineage (NCBI taxonomy): Eukaryota > Metazoa > Chordata > Actinopteri > Cypriniformes > Cyprinidae > Sinocyclocheilus > Sinocyclocheilus anophthalmus. The sequence goes on along the minus strand of JADLZN010002218.1, from coordinate 163,767 downwards.
GTGTGCTGTGTGTGTGTGTGTGTGTGTTTTTTTTTTTGTGTGTGTGTGTGTGTGTGGTGGTGGGTGTGTGTTGTGGGATGATGTGTGTGTGTGTGTGTGTGTGTGTGTGTGTGTGATAGTGTGGGTGTTGTGTGTGTGTGTGTGTGTTTGTGGGTGTGTGTGTGTGTGTGTGTGTGTGTGTGTGTGTGTGAGTGTTCAGAAATTTCACTTTGATTCATTGTGTTACTTTTTGTGAAATGTACTTGCCATTTCTGTGTGAATATTTGTTGCACCATTTGTTTAGTTTAAAAAAAACTTTTTTGCTGTTGTAAATAACATATTTTACAGTAAAATACAGTATGCAAAATCACACTTTTATATCAATGTGTTACTTGCAGTTTCTTAGTAAATATTTTACTAGCAATTTCTAAGTGAAGTTTGTTTCTACATCAATGTTTTTTCTCAGCATACAGTATATTCTTAATATTTTTCTGTGCACAAAATGTGCAATCTTTGAATGATCATCCTGATGCAGTGTCTTCATTGACGTCTGTTGTAAAGATCATTCACTGACAGTCGATTCACCATCAGACTGATTAGTCAGTGATAAACGAGTGAAGCCCTTGTGTTTCAGTCTTCATGCATCTCAGCTAAAATCTCAGTCCATCAGTACAATCAATTCAAATCCTCAATTACGGCCGAGACACACAATCTCTTGAATCGCAAACAATCTCAATGCTTTCCGCTGTGATCGAAGTGTTTCTGAAATGAACTTCTAATATCTTGGAGCAGAGAGGAAATAGAATTGTGCAGTGCTTTGTCATATTTTTAGTAAGCTCTCTCTCTTGCTGACTCAGTATTTTTCATTGCCGCTTGTCGTTCTGGAAAGTATCGCTCCCAACAACACAACAAGAGCGATCCAATTTTCTCTGTCAACCATTAGAGATCCATCTTACCTGATTGAAGACAAGTGTGGGACTCTGAAAGGTATAGAGACCATTAAATGCGCTGCTTCTGAACAGGCTTAGTTTAGGCATCTAATGCAGAATCCCTTGTTTTCCAGCTCAGTCCCGCAGGTCATGGGTTCGATTCCCAGGGAACATGTGAACTGATTAAACATGTGTCGTGAATGCAGTGAGACTCTGTTTGGATAAAAGCGTCTGTCAGATGCATAAATGTTAATGTTTTCCTACTCAATCCTGGGAAAAGCTAGAGACCGAAGAAGGATGAAAGAAGAGAAACAAAAAGCATCTCTGAAACCTATAGGCGTTTCTTCAATAATGGGCATTTTAAAATATAGTAACAACATGTATGTGCTTTTATGACACTCATGAGAGACATTAATATGTAAATGCAATTTCTAAAAGTTCAGCTGCTCCACAACAAAATCAGACATGAGCTGTGCAGATGACCACAGTGACCTTATCGACCACAGTTTCTCATCAGCTGGACTGATGCTCTTTCTCTTCATGTGGCACACAGAACATGATTATTCTGCAAACGTTCAGGTAATGCGAGACCCAGTCTATAATGCTTGTGTTCTGAGGATACGGAGCGCTAATGGCTTGGTGGATCTGCTCAGTCTGTATGTGGGCTAATGGAATAATGCAGTGCACTGGGACGCTGTGATTGAATAATGTTTATCAGCGCATCAATGTGGGCCAGTGGGTCCGTCTCTAACCTAGTAAACACAGCCATAATCAGATCCACTGCCAAAGTCTGTTTGCTTTGCTCACGGATGACATGGACACGTGTTTGCGTGTGTGTCTGTGATCTGTCAGATCTCGTCTCATGCTGCTGTAGTGGGAGTCTGAGCGTAAAACACCACAGCAGTTCAACAGCATACTATTATACGATCATATACTGCTGCAGTGTATAGTATGCAGTTTGCACTGTATGCATACTAGGATATCCAGACCTACATTTGCCAAACACACAACAGAGCTTACAGACATGACACACTGTATCCCACAACGCAATGCCTTCAGTTTTTAAAACCTATTTCTTTACAATTTATTTCATCATACAGCCAGATATATATATATTGAAAGTAATGAATTGAATGATATAACAAACGCATTAAAAAATAAATGAATGAATGAATAAATAATAATAAATAAATAAATACATGCATGCATACATACATAAAAATTAAAATAACAAATTGTAGGCTATGATCATAATGCCTTGACTAAATATATTTCTAAAACATATTTCTAGATGATGAATGGAACGAAACATAAAAGTGGCTCAAATAAATATGTATATGCATATATATATAAGTATATGCAAAATAATTATAAGATAAAATACTCAGTTAAACTGTCCTAATTCCTTGACATTGACTAATAAATAAAAATATTAAAAACAAATATCACACGTAAAAAAATATGTGTATATATATATATATATATTATATACACACCACCACACACACACACACACACACACGCACACGCACACACAGCAACACTCACACACACACACACACACATATAACCCACACCACATATACACCACACAACACCAACACACACACACCACACGCACAGCACCAGTAGTTATAAGAAACCCCAAATGCACTCACACGCACACACTCACACGCACACACGCACGCACGCACATATACACACACACACACACGCACACACACACACACACACACACACACGCACACCACACACACAGTATTTATAGAACACCAAACATGCCACACACACACACACACACACGCACACACACAGACATATTTATAGAAACACCAAACCAACACACACACACACACACATAGAAAAAAAGTGAATTTATAAAAAATTTATTATAAATAAATACTAAATTAAATTTCTTTGAAGATTATACATTTAAAAGTTTGGATAAACCTCTAGATTTCTGGTTTTATAAAACATAAAAAAAAATTGAAAATTAGCAAATTTACACTGCAAAAAATCGGTAGCACTTTTATTGTCAAGAATGTTACTGCTGATCAAACACAGGTATAGCCTGATCCTGTTTGAAAAGTTGACTCATTTTATAGCTAGTATGTGGGCATAAACCGGCCCAGAAGCGTGTTCTTCTGTCCACTTGAACGCATCCATCAGGCTTTCAGCAATGTAGCTAGGAGGCTGAGCGGCCGTCAGAACCCTCCACGAGCAAGCACAGACCTGGATAACCAATATCTAAACACAGACCTGCTTAAAACCAGAGCTTGTCCTGACTTACGCAGAGCAATCAGAGAGAACCGGAAGAGACTAACGGAGGAAAGAAAGAGACATGCCAAGAACATAGCCCCTCCTCGTTCTGCTGTCAGAGCCCTGCACAACTGATTCTCTCTTTTAAAACCGTGAATATGAAATAAGATCACGTTTGGATGAAAGAATAACAAAATTTTTTTGGTTTTGAGGTTTCATATTGTGGTATCCTATTTGATGCATCAGCATGGCCGGGCCTTACCATTTGGGCTTTAGTTGGTTGCAGGCCACGCGGGCCCCGCCCCGTTTACCGTTTGTTAGATTTTTTTCATTATATGCCGTCATATGGTGTTTGGAGTTAGAAGGGTGTGCCCGAATGTTGTCACTCCTTATAGGCCGGAAACATCACTATTCTAACACCGTGTCTACACCGGACGCGTGAGGGGCTATAGACAAATACATAAGAACCACTGATCTATAATAGAGATTAATTATATATAGATCAGTGTATAGAACTCATTATAATCACAGTGCCTGCGGCTATCTGGATGCGGCGCGGCGCGACACGACAAATCCCCGACAGTAAACTGCGTCTTATTTATGACGTTGACACAATTTCAAATGAAGATTTTCAACGGTCGCTTTGTCGCGTCCTGTGTAGACAGACTTTAGCTGATGCGGCGCAGCGCGACACGACTACTGTCTCGTCCGGTGTAGACACGGTGTAACGGTTGCCTGTTACATTACAGTACATACAATTTCACTTACCACATAAACAGAGTAAGGAGAGATGACTGAGGACGATGGCGAATGATTCGCAGATCCTCAGCATTTGTGGTCAGTACTGCTGCTCCATAGTATAAACAGAGTACGTGTGATTGCGAATCTCGAAAGTGAAACTAAAAAGCGTTTGTGCATTCAAAAGCGCGGTTTCAATGCCAGGTATAATAGTAAAAATATTGAAATATATATTTTCCTGGGGTGGGGGGATCACGATGCCGGCTCAACCTCGTGATGTCTTTATCAGCCCCCCCACACCATACCACACACACACCCACAGCTCACACACACACACACACACTCACACTCACAGATCACACACTCACACACACACTCACACCGCTGATAACCAACACACACACACACTCACACACACACACCACCACACACACAACACACACAAACACACACACACACACACAAACTACACACACACACACACACACACACACTCACACACACACCTCACACACACTCAACCACACAGCAGCACACACACACATCACACACCACAATCACACACACCCACCACACCCCTTCACACACACACACACACTACACACACACCACACACACAACACACACACTCAACACACACACACACACTCACACACACACACACACCACACCCACACACACACACTCTCACACACACACACACACACACACACACTCACACACCACTCTCATCACGCACTCACACCCACCACACTCACTCCAATATCACTCACTCACTACACAACACACACACGACCACACACCCACATCACACTCACCCCACACCCCACACGCTCCCCCACCCCCACGCACGCCACACACACTCACCCCGCCCACACACACCCACGCACACACACCCACACACTCACACACTCACACCACACACACACACACTCCCCCACCACCCCTACGCACACTCATCACACCCCCCCCACACACACCCACCCTCACACACTCACACACACACACCCACACACACACACCCACACACAAGCACATACACTCACACCACACACACACACACACACACACACCAACACACACACCCCCATTAAGCCATGAAATACTGAAATGATTTACTGATAAGCCTGCAGATTTGCTGTCAACAATGAGAAATTAAAAGTTTATTTAATAACGAAAGAGTGTGAAATTGTTTTTGCTATTTATTTACAATTATGGAAATGTTAGTAATCTTACTTCTGTATGTTAAAGGGGTCATCGGATGCGACATGCACTTTTACAAGTTGTTTGAAATGTGTGTTGGCAGTGTGTGTACACCACCACCCTATGATAAATATCCACCCGTTTTTTTTTTTTTTAATCTCGTAATCATTCCTTTCGCAAATCGAGCCGATCCTCTGACGCCTGTCTGTGTGATGTCACACAGGCAGGCCCCGCCCACGGTAGTTTGATTGACAGTAGCGTTCAGCACAGACTGGACGGGTGTTGTACCTTAGCTCCGCCCTGAGTGAGCTGCAAACAGTCCTGCATTGTTTCGACGCTGGAGCAGGAGTAGAACAGAATGCCTCCTAACAAGCGATCGAGGTCTTCTGTTGCTGGATGTAATAATGAACAACAGTCGTCATTTACTCTCGACCAGTGGCGTAGCGCAAACTGCGCAGCACCTTTAAAAACATCCAAAACGTCCCTTTCTCCTAGCATTTTTCTGCTCAAAGTCCTTCACAATGTCTGATATGTCCATCTGACGCGCGCGCTGGCTTTCAATGCTGAGAATCGCAAGCCTGTCCTGACTCATTGTGCTTCTCAGGCAGGTTTTTATTAGTTTTAGTTTAGAAAAAGACCACTTGCCACTGTCACAGGGATGGTTAAAAAAGTTTCAAGGCAGTAGCCACATCTGTGACGCTTGGAAGAATAGATCTATGCTTCAGAATCAGCAGCTCTGCCAGATCTTTCATTGAGCCCGTTTCAATCTTTTTTATTTCTGACCGCAGGGCACTTCGAAAGGAAAGCAACTGTGATGGAAATTCGGAGGAAATATCATCGTTGTAGGTCATTGCAAATGCATGTATGCATACATAAACAACATGTAGGCTAAATGTCTAGTCAAAACAAACGTATTTAAAGAGAAACTGAAACGTAAGGATTTTGTCCTTAACAGCGAAAACAGCTTAAAATAGGCTACTCTGTTATTTTTGATCATACAGATAAGAAATAAGACATTATTCAAAAATATGAATAGTTCACTTTTAGTTAACAAAACATTGTGCCTTTCTTAAAGAGAGAAAAACAAATAGGATGCGCTTTCAGCCGTCTATAGGTTTCCTTTATTATTTAAGTGAAACATTTTGTGTAGGCCTATTTATTTTCGTCCTTGTATATATGTAGTTTTATTCTGTTTTTCTCCCTTCACTGAAGTGCGGCAGGTGCGTGATGACGGACAATGAATCCTCCTGTTCTGTTGTTGTTTGTGCTGCTACTTGCGCGTGCACTGAACCCCTGAAAAGAGGGGGGGAAATATCTGTGGTATTTTTAATGGGCACTAAATCTAATTTAACATTCTAGTTTTTTCGGTTAATGGTTAATCATCGGTTATCGAGCGTCAGTTGTCGGTCAAGAAAATTACCAAAATGAACAACCCTAACATTTGGTGGGGGGGGGGCCCACCACGCTGGTGACAACAGTCCCTCAGAGAGCGGCTCGAAGAGAGGGGCGGGGTCAGCAGAGCTCATTAGCATTTAAAGGCACATGCACCGAAACGGCTCGCTGTGAACAGAGCTGTTTTTGACAGGGTAAAAGGGTGTTTTTTACACTACCTTTGAGAAATTTTAACCAAACTATGTTACTTTTCATTAAGACCCTAAAGAATCATACAACTTGTGGGAAAATGGGCATCTGATGACCTATCTTTGGCTATCTTTGAAAATAATAAAGAAACTAGAAATTTGCTTAACTGTAAAAAAAAAAATGATATAATCAGTAACTCACAGCATGTCTTCACATTCATTTAACTCAGTTTAGCAATTTCAGCTTTTTATAAGTAACATGAAATTCAACTGGATTAAAAAAAAAAGTGGGTTTAATGTATTTTAAGTTGAAATAACTTGTGCAAGTAAGTTGATTATACTTTAAAAAAAAATAAAGCAGCAACTGAACTGAACTGTTGAGGTTTTAAGTTGAAATCGGTGGAAATGTTTTACATGAAGTACTTTCTGTTTTGCTGACATCGTCTCTGTGCATTTGCTCCTATAGCTGGAAGAAAATAAATGTAAAGAAGTTTTGAGATGAAAGCTGTTTCTGTCTGTGAGTTTAATGAGAAGCAGGAGGAACATATGGTGAGAGGAGAGGAGAGCAAGAGTGTTTCTCAGCAGGACCGATCCAATCTCACAGACAGCAGTCAGTCCACTGGAAAACCAGACACAACACGCTAGCTCACTGTCACTATCACTGAGGAAAACTGATTTGTGGAAATCATAGTTTGGAGCAAGTCAAATATATATATATATATATATTCATAAATATATATTTTATTACTCAGGGAACAAAAACCGCATTAAATTGATCAAAAGTGACAGTGAAGACATTTATAATGTTACAAAGATTTGTTTAAAATTGATGCTGTTCTTTTGAACTTTCCATTAATCAAAGAATCCGGAAAAATAAAATGTATCACGGTTTCCACAAAAATATTAAGCGGCACAACTCTTTTCAACGTTGATAATAATTAGAAATGTTTCTTGGGCAGCAGATCAGCATATTATACTGATTTCCGAAGATCATGCGACACTGAAGACTGGAAAAATGATGCTGAAAATACAGCTGCGCACACAGAAATACATTACAGTTTAACATACTGTATATTCACATAGAAAACAGTTGTTTTAGATTAGAATAATATTTCACAATTTTTACTCTTAAAGGACCAGCTTCATATCCTCTTGTACCACTGTTTGCAAGAAAAATGAGCTCCCAAAACTTACTGCCAGATTCTGGAAGATAAATTCTTCAAAATTATAGTTATTAAGATTGATGTGGTTTGGAATTGGTAAAATGTGCTTGGGAAAAAAAAATAGGATCAGAATATCAACTTGCATAATAATTATGCACGCACTGTACATTATGTGATTAAATTACAATTGTATAATTCAGTTTCATATATAACATTTTGCTTTCATTGTGCTGTAATATTAGCCGCTGCTCTTCTGTTGGACTGGAGCTGAGAACCAAACACTATTAAAGCATTTGAGCTTCAGACAGAACGTTTTAACATTCAAAGTACTTATTTCATTTAGAACGAAAGGAACTAAACTAGAAGCAAATACGTGTTTAATCTTAAAGGAACAGTTCACTCAGAAACATTTTTAGCATCGTTTTCTCAGACTTATATCGTTCTCAGTCCTATATGACCTTCTTTCTTCAAAGTTAAGATATTTGGAGAACGTATTTTTTTTGTCCATATTATGAAAATCAGTGGAAATTAGTTGAACCCCATTAATCTTCAAACAGCATTTGCACACACATCCGCACATCTAGATGTATATACTGTATATGTGTGTATTTCAGGGCTGAGAGATTGATTGGCTCAGTATGATAAAGCTAAAGCTGTCAACATTGATCATTTTTAATTAAATATTATATTACTGAAAATTACAAATAAATACATTTTAGAAAATAAACTAAAAATAAAATAAGCAGTTTTATGCAATTAAATCAAATATTACAATTACAATGATTAAAAGAGAATATGCAACATTTATGCAAATTATTTCAAATGAAAAGATTTTGTGAAATTGATTATATTCTAGGCAGTACAAGTGAATGAATACGTCATTAAGGGTTTGGTTGACGAAGTGCTGATCGGCCCATCAGTGTGTTTTAGCAATCTTTAAAACCCGTTAATGGCCTAATGGATCCATCCATCTCAGATGCAGATGAGAGCTTTAATCTTGATCAGACAGGTGAGAAGAGAGAGCAAATGAACACAATAATCGAGGAGAGCGTGCTGGACATTAAGAAATATGAAGTGCACTTCAGTGTTGTCGCTTTCAGAGAGAGTTATTAAGAGACTAACCTCATTTACTTTGTGTCTCTGGAACAGTTACGCCTTAAATGCCGATTTCAAAGACTGTTCTCTGTTCCCTAGACACAAACACATAAAAACATATAACAGCATGAATTAGGATCTTCACCATGTGAATCATCTGGTTATGTAGAACTTTTCAAATTCCATGGCTCTTAAAAAAAAAAAAAAAATTATAAGTATGCATGTGAAAATATTTCCTATATGCACCTTAAGGGTTAAGTAAGGTGTACAATCTTTGCACTTTTTTTCTGACAGTGTTGGGTTGTAATGTAAAAAAGGAATACTTTTCTATCAAAGGCAACACTAGACTTCTTCATTATGTACAAAATGACACAAAAATGAACAGGATGCATAACAAGATGGAGATAAAGAGCTAAAGTTAGCCATTTTTCAAATCTAAGTGAATGCAATATTGATCGTTTTAACCATCTTGTGCAATGTTCCTTTACAATACGGATTTCTGTCCTTTATCACACAGAATCAAATGCTTTAAAGTGAAATTATCTAAATAAAACCACAAAACAATTTATCAAATCCATTTATTTTAAATGAAATTAAGGGAAAAAATGTATAGTAAATTTCACAAATAATTACAAAGAAATAAGTAACATTGAGCTTACTTAAATAACATTTCAGATGAATCCAGTCAGAGTTATATTAAAACTTGTCTTTGATCTTTCAATTTGTTTAATGCCAGGGTGTTGCAGTGCTTCAGTCCAAAAGAAGTTAAATAAAAATCGCCCATCCATAAAAAAAGTGTCTCACACGGCTCTGGGTGGTGAACAAAGGCCTTCTGTGGTTGAACTAACCCTTTAAATACATGTCAATCGGTCCATAAATTATTTGATCAGCAGCTGAATGAGGCGCCATGCATGATTATTACTGCTGCTGTACATCCATTACTGTAATCACACACACACACCACACACATCAACACTCGCACGCACTCCAGCACGCACGCACACACACACACACACTCCCACACACACACACGCACACACACACACCACACGCACACACACACCACACGCACACACACACCACACGCACACACACACACACACACACACACACACACACACACACACACTCACACACACGCATGCACGCACACACACACACACCACTCACACACGCCACACTCACCCCGCCAACACACACACTCACACGCACAAGCCACGCACACACCCACACTCACGCGACGCACCACATGCACGCACACTCACACGGCACACACACACACACACACTCACACACACGCACTCACACACACACACACGCACACACACGCACACACACTCACACACACACACACACGCACACACACTCACACACACACACACACACACACACACACACACACACACACGCACACACACGCACTCACACGCACGCACGCACACTCACGCACACACACTCACACACGCACACACTCTCACACACACACACACACAATACTCACACACACACAATACTCACACAATACTCACACACACACAATACACACAAACAATACTCACACACACACACACACAACACACACTCACCACCTACACACACGCACACAGCATGTACAGTACAGTGTCTTTATTGATCACATAATCTATTTTAAGTTCATAAACACACAGAGACACAGTGCAGTCGCGTGTTCATCCCATCACGTGTGGATTTTCCTGATCAATCTTTAGTCAATATCTCTGTATTTGCTGCTGTTTCTGCTATAGGAGCCAAGCACTTGAGGTAATGAACTGCCCGTTTGATATATATCTCGCTCTGCTACAGTAGCAGTTCTCTGATTACTCATTTCTCTTCCATCACCTCCAGCCCCACGCACACACGCACATGGACACTTTGTCTGTTTTCTTACATAACTCAATTAAAGACCTCATAAAATTAGTTTTTGTGGCTTTTAGTCTATGTCTGTTAACATTCAGGTCATGCATATGCTCACGTATTCTTAAAGGTTGGCTAAATTAAGCAAATATAAATATGAAACAAACTTTTAACATAGCAGAACATAAGAAATAAACACTAAAAATATTGATGATTTTTGTCCAATCAAATGCTCTGTAATGGCATGTTCCTCCCTCCCAACCACCTCCAAATGACAAGCTAATCAGTGTTCTTGTCTCTGGCGTAACTAAAGCCTATTGGCTATTGATGAGCTTCTCAGTTGTGTAAGTCCAAAATACATCAGCACAGGACAAAAAATCATCAATAATGAGAAAAAAGAGACAATCTAAAATGTTGAGGGTACTGTACACTCTTAATGACCAATAAAGTTTCTAAAAGGGGATTTTCACTATGATGCCAGGCATAGAAGAACCATTTTGGGTTCCCGAAAGAACCTTTCAGTGAAAAGAGTCATGTTTTTCTTAGTGTGAAGAACATTTTAATAATCTGAATAACTATTTTCACGATGAAGAAACTTTAGTGCAATGTAAACATTCCATAGATGTTAAAGGTTTTTCATGGAACCAACAATGGCAATAAAGAACGTCACTAGGTTACGTATGTAACCCTAGTTCCCTGAGGGAACGAGACGCGGGGGGGGGGGGGGGGGGGGGGGGGGGGGGGGGGGGGCTGTTGGGAACACCTCTGTGTGACCACGCTCTGAAACACATGTGTAATCTGTCCAAGGGAATCCCGGGTGACGTCACCGGCGGGGATGACGTAGCGACCAGCGACTCGCAGGGATGCAGGAAGTATGGCTACGAGACGCAGCGTCTCGTTTCCTCAGGGAACTAGGGTTACATACGTAACCTAGTGACGTTCCCCTTCAGGAACTCGAGCTGCGTAGGTCCCAAAAAAACAAAAAAACCTTTGACTCACCGAGTATGCCCCATCCCAAGACTGACCAATTCCTGACCAATGTGGATCGCAAGCTAGTCAAGAGAACGTGAGGAGCCAGAGCGTCAGTCAGGTCATAAAACCTGAGCAGGTAGGAGGGGTGGACCATCCCGCAGCGTCACAAATGTCGTGCATCTTTCCTTCTTTGGAACGATGAAGTACCGGCTGTAGAACCCGGACTCTGCTTTGTGAGAAGGGACCACCTTGATGGCCTCCTTCCTCAAGAGAGTTTTCACTTCTTGTTCCATTACCAGAGCCTGCTCAGGGCCCACGAAGGTGGGAATGACCCCGTTGAAACGAGGCGGGTGAGAATTTTGTAACCTCTTTCTACAGTGTGCAGGACCCATTATGACACATTTTGCAGAAGCTTTCACACTGCCAGATATTTTACTAAGGGAATCAGTCTCTTGAGACTGACCTCTGGTGTAATTAGAGTGGTTAAATCGGTGCCCTGAAGCGGAGGACCGGCAGGAGATGGCCGATCTAACTGCTCTAAAGACCTCCTTGGAGGTAGCGAGCCTTCCCAGAACCGCTACATTTCTGGGCTTATACTGAGAGATGCGCTCACTGGAGACTGCTGTGCCCTGAAACACCAGGGGTGGCAGGGTTAACGAGACGATCTCCTGAGGGCACTGAGGAGAGACAGGCTCCGTATGCTGAGGTGTACACCGTTCTTCCCCAGAGGGGCCTGCCCTCAGAAGTCCTAACGTTTTTATGTCAGGACTTCTTGGCCGAAGCTTTCCTGCTGTTAATGACAGTCCTCAGATCCGTCACATCTGTGGAAGACTTCGGCCTGGGGCGCCGCCTCGACTCCTGTTCTTTCTGTGAGGGTGTATGAGTGGCGACGCTCCATTTTTGGACTTCCCTGTATGAGGAGCTTGTACACGGCTACACATGAGAGTGGCAAGGGAGAAATTGCTGGAACGCCGCCGCTTGTTTCTTGGCCTCCTGAAATCTGTCGACGACTGTATTTACAGCATCGCCGAACAGACCAGAAGGCGCAAACTGGGCATCCATAAGGCAGACCCTGTCCTTCTCATTCATATCGGACAGGGTCAGCCACAGATGCCTTTCGGTGGCCACCAAGGCTGCAATGGACCGCCCAATAGCTCTGGCGGTCTCCTTGGTGGCTTGAAGTGAAAAATCCATGGCCCGACACAGCTCTGCAATGTCGTCGTTCTTAATATCTTTTCCCTCGTCCATCTCTTTCGGCAGGTCAGCTTGATATGCCTGCAACACTGACATGGTGTGCAGGCAAGAGCCAGCCTGACGTGCTGCCGTGTACGCTTTACCCACCAAAGCTGAAGAAGTCCTAAGCGGCTTGGTGGGTATTACCGGGGCCTTGAGGGACGATGCCGCACTGGGCGAGAGATCATTCGCAAGCGTCTCTTCAACCCGGGGCATCGTCCCATAAACACACTCTTTTAGTCCAACCACGTTTGCATAGTGAGGCATTAGGACTAAAGATGCGGGCCGAGAAAGGTTTATTCCATGATCTGGACACCTCGGTGTACAGATCGGGAAAGAACGGCAGGCCCCGGCGTGGAGGCAGTGACTTAGAGCACAAGAATTGCTCATCAAGCTTGCTCTTCGGATGCTCTTCCTGCTCTTCAGTCATCCAGTCAATGTTTAATTTGGCCACAGCTCTAGTCACCACCTCCAAAAGCTCCTCAAACAATACAGACTGTGGTGGCAAATCCACGGATTCATCTTTGTCGGTACCCTCATCATCATCCTCCTCAGAGGAAGATAAATGGAGCAACGAGCCCTGTGTTTTAGAGGAACAGAAACGGTGTGATCTTCAGCATCTCTTTGTGGTGATGTGGACACACTTTCCCAGATCTGTTCTGAACTCTCAATCCTGCTGAGAAACCTCCACTCATGCGTCTGTGCTTCATCTCTGCCAGACGTAAGAGAAAAATGTGACTGGAATGAAAGCAGGAAAAGTGACAGACTGTAGTTCTCCTGGCAATCATCCAATAGTACTCTGTAACAGCAATGCATTTCACATTTCCCACAATTCCCCATGTTAACAAAACATTTAATTTCTACATTTCACAGGTATTTTAAAAACGTACTAAAAATTTCACACCTAAATCAGATTCAGAGAAGTATATTGTTTAACATTCTCAATCGCAGATCTGTGACGTTTAACTGAAGAGCATCTGAGATGAATGAACCACACATGAACTGTTAATCTGACACCTACAACATCAATCCTATCTGATTATTTACTCACACTTCTGAGAGACAGAAAATCACTTACTGCGACCTCTTAGAATCTGATGTCCCTTTTTAATAGACAACTGGTATCTATCTATGAAGATTTTCAGTCAGGTTTCAGGCCCCATCATAGCAAAGAAACTGCACTTGTTAAAATTAAAAATGACTTGCTTCTTGCGTCAGACCAAGGCTGCATCTTATTGCTAGTTTTACTTGATCTTAGTGCTGCGTTTGACACAATAGATCATGAAATACTTATAGATCAATATTATTAGATCGATAAACTATTCAAGAGCAGGCTAAGGTGGTTTAGATCCTACCTGTCCGACTGTTATCTCGTTGTTTATTTAAACAGGGAAGCATCTCAATTAATGGCAGTAAAGTATGGAGTGCCCCAAAGATCTGTCTTAGGCCCTCTGCTATTTTTTCATTTATATGTTGCCTCTTGGTAATATGATTAGAAAATATGGAATTAGTTTCATTGTTATGCTGATGATACTCAACTATACTGTATATTTCAACAAGACCAGATGAAACTTCTAAACTATCTAAGCTAACAGAGTGTGTTAAAGATTAAAGCTTCAGTTTGGATCCAGCCTCTTATGAAGATCTGAGATAACCCCTGATGACACCAACCCTGAGCCAACATGCAAAACTACAAAATTTTCCCTACATTACTATAAGTTTGGTCACAACATATAATCATTTCTCTTAATTGTGTTCAGCTTTTCTGTTTTGGAACACTTATTACCAGCTGCATGGTTTTTATTGTACATTTCTGCCATGTACATCACCTTGACAGTCACCACTGATAAACTACTCCAAAGTGTAACTTTCATTTTCTGTAAAGCTGCTTTGCAACAATTTATATTGTGAAAAGCGCTATACAAATAAACGTGAATGGAATTGAACAGGATATGGTGTCATGCTCTAGGGCTTCTGGTTAAATGCAAAATGGATCTTCAAAAACAAATAATAATAAAAGCAAAATGTTTAAATATATATCATCTGCTTCTCTCTTCCCGAAACTGTGGAAGTGTGTTTCTGCCGCAGGATAAAAAAATTAATAACTAAGGTAATTGCAACATTTTATCTCCCAGTTTTAGACCTTTTTCTTTCACAATTCTGTTGTTTTATCTCACAAAAAAGTCAGAAGTGTGAAAAAAAGACTTTGATAATGAAAGTCTGATTATGAGATAAAAAAAAGGCATTGCAACTTTTTATTTATTTGTTTATTTTGTATCCCCTGGTGGAAACAAGCTTCCACAGGAAACACTGCAAACTGCTGTATCTCAGGGTTAATCTGTGACATTACATTACTATTGGTCAGTCGTCTGTCGACTGTACGAATTCCAGAAATGGAAATCCCAGAATGCATTGCAAGATCAGATTTAAAAAAAACAAAAACAAAATAGCAGATGAGGTGAGCAAAATGTTGATGATAATTCATTCAATAGCGAAAAGTATCAATAAAAACTAGAATCTCTAATTTTCTTCCAGTATGTGTGTGTACTATATATTTTTATTGCACTTTTATCGACCTGTTACTGTGGAGCTCAGCATCAGAGAGGCTCTCATCTCCCCCATTCATTCAGCAGAGCGGCTGAGAGATAACTCAGCACGGCTGAGATTGGATGACCAGGTGTAAATCTCTCTGCTCCACAAACACAGATCTCTGTCACAGAGCAGACCTTGAGAGTGTTTTAGCCTGAACTCTGACCAAGACCAGCAGGATCAGGTGAAGAGAGAGAGCAGATGATCACATGAGGAGGTCTGAGAGGACAAGAGAGAAAGATGAAAAAGACCTTCTTTGTAGCAGAAAATGACAGCGATAATGTTCATTTCAGCATCTGAAGAAAGAAAGAAAGAATGGGTCTTTCAAATATTTATTACACAATGAGCATCCAAACCTAAATAAAATTGACAGAAATCCTTCTTTCTGGCTACAATTTTTAAATGCAAAATAATGAAAATACTACACCATCCATATGGCGCCCACACATTTATAACTACTTTCTGCATTCTTATTTGCATTGAGGACTGTTTTTCTTCTATGCAATTTTATTCTACAAATTTAAAGTAAATTATTATTTTTGCCACATAGTGATTCTGCACCTTGTTACCAGTTGCTTTGCCACTCAAATGTCGTATTTGATTATTGTTTGCACCGTGGAATTACTTTTATTCTAAACTTCCACAGTTGTATTCTCAGGCCAAAACCTTTCCTATTCCTAACCAAATCCTATCATCAAGCAGCTTTTAAGATGATGTATAAATCTCAATTTCAAAAGACTGAACATTATGACTGGTTTTGTGGTCCAGGGTCACATATCTGTTCTCAAAAGTCTTTTCTGTTTTTATATTTGACCTTTCTTTTTTTGCAGCTTGATTTTCATAATTGTTTTCCTGTTTAGATTTTAGCCTACAAGAGGCTGCATAATGAGGTGTTATAGGACAGCGTAGCATTTATAGTGCAACTGGGGCATGTTGTCACAAAATGTCACGTGTTCAATGAACATTTTTCCCCCACCGATCAATAACGCTAAAACATACATTTGTCTTTTGTTGCCAAGACCGTGCCTGCACAAACCTAAAAATTGTGACAACTAGCCCCGGTGTGCTGTGAGAGGCAGGGAGGCGCGGATGTGTGTGTGTGTGTGTTGGCGGAACAGGAGCGAGCCCTGGATGTTCCGCTGCTGCTCGTGCTGTGGCTGCGGGTGCGAGCGCTTCATCCTCCTCCTCATCCTCAGTGCTGTTCTGCGGTTCTGCATGAGGCGGGATGGGACTGAAGAGCAGCGAAACACACGCTGGACCATGACGCGCGCGCTCACCGTCATCGTTTGCATATTTACTCTCATCCGAAGTAAGTAAAGAACTCAGTCTGCCATCAGTGTTTTAGCTTTGATTCAACTTCTCAGTTACAGACGTTAAACCCTGCTGCTTTTGCTTTAGAGATGCTTTAGAGTCGTTTTTGGTGGTTTCCAGATGTATTGCTGTAGTAAAATTGTGAGATTGTTTGCCAAGATCATGCAAATAAATGCTCGGATTTAACAAATGCTTCCTTCTGCTTAAAAACACTACATTCCCTCTTTGTTTTGTTTGGCTGGATGGATGTTTTTTTTTATTAAGACATCTTCTTACACAGCTGAACTATTTAAAGGTACATACGTGTATTTATTTTGCTAAATAAAAAGTAAATTGGTGGCACTTTTGAGTAGCATCATTAAAGTGATGTATATTTATGTATATGTGAGATGAAGACACCAGTTATATGATAGTCTAATATAAGGCTGTTTTTATTCTACATGGAGCTGGTTGCTCCTCCTTGAGCCATCATGTTGAGATCACGTGACCAGCTCTGTCACAGATACTACTGATATTCATAACAATCATAATGATATATTTATTAGATTTAACACATGCAGCTAGTGCATAAGGCACTTTACAAAGCATGAAACCAAACATTTTACATACTGCAGACACAAACCAGCTGACAAAATATAATTAAGAGCGTTGCACCTGCGTTATGTTTTTTTCTTGGTTATGTGAATGTTAAGTGAACATTCCAGTCGATCAGTCCTGAAACAAATAGTAAAATTTAAAAAATGTTAGACGAATGGCCAACTAAAATGAATATGAAAAAGAACAGCTTTTCAGCTAAACCTCATGCACTCAGGCTGAAGACTGTCAGTGTGATGTCCAAAAGCACTAGTAATAATCGGACAGATGTTGGGCAGTTAAATGCAAGCACAAACTGTCTGCACCTAACGCTGAGGCAGTAGCGCGTGAGAGACTGAAGGCCATTCGTCCGTCTCGCGTTCATTCACTGTCGCTGGCCATTTGAGGCCATGTCTTTGTCTTTTCTCTATAGCTGAGGACAGCCTGCGGTCATAAAACACTTCAACAAATCTCACGCTGACTGCATGCTCAAGGTTTTGGGTCTGTGTGTCTCTAAATGGACGTGCACTGGGTTTTCTTTTGCATATTTATTTACTGTATCTGGACTGGGAGCTTGTCCATCTGCCATCGGTGCATCAGTACTAAACCCCTTAATAAATTACACTTAGAATGAGAGTAACCCTAAATATTGGATAAAATAAAGATGGCAAAAAGAGTTCAAGCTCTGGCATTTTCATTTGTCTATTACCTCAGAAGGGGCTAGTTGGTGGTGTTGTTTTATTATCATCAAGATGTGGTTTCTATCTAGTAATGAAACAGTTGACTTGTTTTGGGGTTAGTGTATTTAAAGCTACAGTCCGTACGTTTTGCCTCTTTGTCGCCATCTCTGTTTGAAAACCTGCAATTGCAGTTATTTGCGTAATTATCTTCATTACGTGGGTCGTGCACCGGCATGAATCTAATGTTTTGAGGAGTATGTGTGGCTGTCAGTCACTGCACCGGTGTGGATATTTATTGTACTTTGCAATCACAGATTCTAGCCTACGTTTTGGAATATATGACCTAAATAAGCATTTTCACTGGATATTGTCATCTGATCAAGTAAGTAACAAGTCTGCCACTTTGTTCTGACCAACTGAGGAAAAAAGCATTACAATAAATCGCGCTAAAAACGGTGCTTTAATCTAAAGATTGGTTAGCTCATATCACATCAAACCATGCAAATTACTATTATTGTTATACTTTGTTCTCACATTGTTAATGTTAACAACATCAGCATTGCGTGACTATGTGTATTAGTGTGTATTAGCGTTACCTGTAGATTTCAATTTCTGCACAGTCTAATCCCTAATTGTCATACCATTGGAATTTCATAAAAAGAAATTCTTTTAACCCAAAAAGCAAACTATTCTTCCTTTAAACTGGCTGTCTTTAAAATACAAATCTTGTGTAATCCCACGTATCTGTAATCAGATGTACATTTAAAACTGGAATATAATCTAATTTCTGTCACATGTGTTTCATAAACACATAATCCTTTCTGGATTACAATCCGCCATCAAAATGATAAATGTAATTATTCCAGCTGCTGTGAGAAAAGGCTATAAATGATCCGTCACCTGCAGGATCCTCACATGTGATATAGTCTACTATCCGGGAAAACTTCTTTATGTTTACAGATGAACGAATGACTGTCCAGCAAAATATCGGATATCGGATCATTTTTAACCAAAAAAAAGTTACGGACTGCAGCTTTAATTGTAATAACTCAGATGTGTAATGTTAATCACACAGAATAAGTGTTGTTATCACGACTGTGGGTTAGATCACTAAAGCATTTTGAGTATGATAAGTGACAAATAAATAAATATGACATTTTTGAAAATATAAATTTGACCCTCTATTAATGTCTTGCTTGGCAAATCGTGTAGCGTTCCCTGCTCTATCAGGTTTTTTCTGGTTCTTCACACAATCGCTTTAAATCAGAGCTGTGTTTGTGCTGAAGTTTTTCTTTCTCTTTTTGTTCCTGTGGGTCTGCTGTTCATTTCTCGTGTTCTGTGTTTCTTCGATCAGCATTACAAAGCAAGTGCTTACAGTGTAGCTCTGGGTGTCTCTAATTAATCCCAATTAAAGCTGCAGGTCTCAGTGGTGAGTCCATGTGTTTTATACTGCATTAACCGTGTCAGGTACAGGAACAGTGTGTGTTCTGCAACACAGAGATGATGTAGCACACTGACAATTAATCTGACCGTTTGTTCAGAAATTACTCATTAAGGCAATAAATGAGATCTCTTAATTCTGAACAATTAATTGCTACAGTCAAGTCACCTTTATTTATATACAGATTGTGTCAAAGCAGCTTTACAGATTCAACAGGAAAATAGTGTCAGTAATGCAAGAGGCCAACAACAGAGTCATTTTCCAGCTGAAGTCAGTTCATGATTGAGTGATCTCATCATCCAGTTCAGCTCTCTTCCAATAGTGTCTGTGCAGTCAAGCTGCCAGAAATTGTGTCCCCAACTAAGCAAGCCAGAGGAACCTAAACTCCATCGGTGACAGAATGGAGAAAAAACCTTGGGAGAAACCAGGCTCAGTCGGGGCCAGTTCTCCTCTGACCAGACGAACCAGCAGTTCAGTTCCAGGCTGCAGCAAAGTCAGATTGTGCAGATGACTCAACTGGTTCTGTGGTCTTGTCCCGGTGTCTTCTGAGACAAGGTCTTTACTGGGAATCTGTATCTGGGGCTCATCTAGTTGTCCTGGTCTCCGCTGTCTTTCAGGGCTGTAGAGGTCCTCTCTAGGTGCTGGTCCACCATCTGGTCTGAATACAGACTGGATCCCGGGTGACTGCAGTTGGCCATCTGTCGGATACAGACTGGATCCGGTGGCAACGGTGACCTCGGAATAAGAAATAACAGACTAATATTAGCGTAGATGCCATTCTTCTTATGATGTAGCGAGTACATCGGGTGTTATGAGAAGTGTTCCCGGTTTCCGGTTGACCTAATTAATGCAGCCTTAACAATCATTTAACGGATTTGAATTATAGAAATGTGATAGTGTATTATGTGTACGCCAGGTGACAGATAGTACTGCGATACACTGCATACAAAAGCAGAATTATTAGTTTTATTTTTGGGATTTTTGTCTTTATTCAGAGTGCAGACAGGGTATTTTATGTGTGTATGTTTATCATTCATTCATTTATTTAGTATATATTGTCCATTTATGTTGAATTATCCATCTCTATACCTGGATGGATCATGTTTGTGTGATTTTGATGAGACTGTCAGATAAACATCCTCATACTCAAACAGAGATTTAGTTGATTTCGATATTGATCTACCGTAACACTACATGATCAGAGAAACAGGAGTATCCATGTATCACAACTGTACTACGTCAAACATTGATTTTACTGTTAGTTACAAACATGTATTTTAAGAATCTCCTTGGCATCCAGTGTGATGAAGACTGCCGGCTGAGTGTTTCATGTGTGTGATGTTGAGCGTTTGCTGGCTGCTTGTGATTGTGTTCTGCTGACTGTGCAGCTCGTCTGCAGCCGCTCATAAACAACACAGACAACATTTACCAACACTGTGCCGTCAGGAATCACATTGTCCTGAATAAGGTTCTTCAGAAAAATCCTCCAGCTCCTGCAGATTCTTTGGTTTTTCAGCATTTTTGTGTATTTGAAGTGCAGTGACTGTATGATTTTGAGATCCGTCTTTTCACACTGAGGACAACTGAGGGACTCAAACGCAATTATAACAGAAAGCTGCAAACATCCCTGATGCGTAGGAACCTGATTGA